>WNWK01004703.1:0-57500 GCA_009830355.1 Cherax destructor
TAAGAATGACCAGAAAGCCAATATTTAAAGGCAATATCACTGCTTGTGACGGCTACCTCCCCTGGTAGGTGAAGAACAATAGTCACTACGAGGATCTCCCAGCCAGGAGGTAACCTCGTACACATTACATACAACAACTCTCAGTTTCAATAATCACAAGAAGTGAGACGGGTTGCCTCAATGTGGACCCAACACAATAAAATCTACCTAGAAAAAAATAAACACCTAACTACTTAACAAGTAAAATGCTCTCTACACTACAATGAAGTTCGTGACCTCACCAAGAGATCTATGGACAGAGAATGCCATCTGCCAGCTGGAACAACCAAGTATCCTTTTTTTTATTTATTTTGCTTTGACACATCACTACGCAGAAAACTCACAAAATAAAATATGGAGAGAAGGGCGTAGGTCAAGTAATCAGTGGTGAGGAGTTCCACCCTTGTGATACAAACACTCTTATCTTTTATCGTGTAATTAAGAAATGGTTATAACTGACCATAATTTTTTAAGGGTTGGACCGGTAAGCCAGCGGAAGGTCTCGGTCAGATGACCAAAAGCTCCAACGGCGGGTCATCATCTGAGTAAGACCCGCGTCAGGAAACACTTACCTAACCTTTTATCGTGTAAATGCCGTACGTGTTAGTTACACCCTTAAGTATTAGTTAAACCCCTGAATGTTAATTAAACCCCCGAGTGTTAGTTAAATCCTCGAGTGCTAGTAAAACCCATGAGTGTTAGCTAGACGATTAAGTGTTAGTTAAACCCTTAAATTCTTGTTTTAAATGTTTATTTCCATTATAACATTCACGGGGAAGCGCTAAACCCGAAAGATGCACACAACACCTAAGGAAATAGGAAGCATTCAGGTTTCATCCGAGGAAGGAAAGAGCAGATCCAGTTCCTTAGACGAAGAGCATTCTTCGTCTAGTAATTGTTGTGATTAATGCTGATAGGGGGAAAAAAAGATGAAGGGCGAGATGCTAGACAGTTACTGAATGAATGATGGTAAACGTGTTTTCTTTTCTGGGTCACCCTGCCTAGGTGGGAGACGGACAGTGTGTAAAAATAGAGGAAGCACAGGTGAGCGAGAATGGAAGCATTCGTGGAGCCATGAGTGAAGCATCAGGAGCGGGAGGATGAGTCACAGTGAGCAAGAGGGAAAGAGGGGAAAGAAGGTAGGCATCACGTGGAGCGAGGGAGAAGAGCAGCACCGTGGAGCGAGGGAGGGAAGATCACGGTGGAGCGAGGGAGGGAAGTCATCACGTGGAGGAGGGAGAAAAGTCACGGGACCAGGTGGAAGCAGGGAGAAAGGAAGCGTCACGGCTCCGTGGAGCGAGGGGAGACAACCGTCACGATACCATGGAACGAGGGGAGGGAAGAGTCACGGCACCGTGGAGAGAGGGGAGGGAAGCGTCACGGTGGAGCGAGGGAAGGGAAGCATCACGGTGGAGCGAGGGGAGGGAAGCGTCACGCACGTGGAGCGAGGGAGAGGAAGCATCACGGTGGAGCAGAGGGAGGGAAGCGTCACAGCCGTGGAGCGAGGGAGGAAGCGTCACGCACGTGGAGCGAAGGAGGAAGCGTCACGTACCGTGAGCGAGGGAGGAAGCGTCACGTGGAGCAAGGAAGGAAGCATCAGGTGGAGCAGAGGAAGGAAGCTCATGGTGGAGCGAGGGAGGGAAGCATCACGGTGGAGCAGGGAAGGAAGCATCACGTGGAGCAGGGAGGAAGCATCACGTGGAGCAGGAGGAGGAAGCGATCACGTGGAGCGAGGAGGAAGCATCACGGTGGAGCAAGGAGGGAAACGTCCAGCACCGTGGAGCGAGGGAGGAAGCGTCACACACCGTGGAGACGAGGAGGGAAGCGTCAGCACCGTGGAGCGAGGAGAGGGAAGCTCACGGTGGAGCGAGGAGGAAGCATCACAGTGGAGCGAGGGAGGAAGCATCACGTGGAGCGAGGAGGAAGCATCACGTGGAGCGAGGGAGGAAGCACACGGTGGAGCGAGGGGGGAAGCATCACGGTGGAGCGAGGGGAGGGAAGCATCACGGTGGAGCGAGGGAAGGAAGCATCACGGTGGAGCGAGGGGAGGGAAGCATCACTGTGGAGCAAGGGGAGGGAAGCATCACGAGCATACGAGGAGGAAGCGTCACGTGGACGAGGAGGAAGCATCACGGTGGAGCGAGGAGGGAAGCATCACGGTGGAGCGAGGGGAAGGAAGCATCACGGTGGAGCAAGGGAGGAAGCATCACGTAGACGAAGGGAGGAAGCATCACGGTGGAGCGAGGGAGGAAGCATCACGGTGGATCGAGAGAAGGAAGCGTCACGGTGGATCGAGGGAAGGAAGCATCACGGTGGAGCGAGGGAAGGAAGCATCACGGTGGAGCGAGGGGAGGGAAGCGTCACGGCACCGTGGAGCGAAGGGAGGGAAGCGTCACGGCACCGTGGAGCGAAGGGAAGGAAGCGTCACGGCACCGTGGAGCGAGGGAAGGGAAGCATCACGGTGGAGCGAGGGAAGGGAAGCATCACGGTGGATCGAGAGAAGGGAAGCGTCACGGTGGATCGAGGGAAGGGAAGCGTTACGGTGGAGCGAGGGAAGGGAAGCATCACGGTGGAGCGAGGGGAGGGAAGCGTCACGGCACCGTGGAGCGAAGAGAGGGAAGCGTCACGGCACCGTGGACAGAGGGGAGAGAACGTCACAGCACCGTGGCAGCAAAACACTTGGGAAGAATTCTCACAGGCAAATAAAATCTCTCCTTCAAATGCTGATGCAGAATTAATATGACAGAAGAATTAAAACAGAATTGTTGCAGCATTTTGGATCCTTGACGAGTTGATATAAGATTATAGTGATGTGTGTGTGTGTACTCACCTAGTAGTGGCTGCAGGGGTCGATTCACAGCTCCTGGCCCCGCCTCTTCACTGGCCGCTACTGGGTCACTCTCCCTGAGCCATGAGCTTTATCATACCTCTTCTTAAAGCTATGTATGGAGCTTACCTCCACTACATCACTTCCTAAACTATTCCACTTCCCGACCACTCTGTGACTGAAGAAATAATTCCTAACATCCCTGTGATTCATCTGAGTTTTCAACTTCCAACTGTGTCCCCTTGTTGCTGTGTCCCATCTCTGGAACATTCTGTCTCTGCCCACCTTGTGGACAGAGACAGAATGTGTGTGTGTGTGTGTGTGTTTTGTGTGTGTGTGTACTCACCTAGTTGTGGTTGCAGGGGTCGAGTCACAGCTCCTGGCCCCGCCTCTTCACTGACCGCTACCGGGTCACTCTCCCTGTATGGAACCTGCCTCCACTACATCGCTTCCCAAACTATTCCACTTCCCGACCACTCTGTGACTGAAGAAATACTTCCTAATATCTCTGTAATTCTTCTGAGTCTTCAACTTCCAACTGTGTCCCCTTGTTTCTGTGTCCCATCTCTGGAACATTCTGCCTTTGTCCACCTTGTCAATTCCTCTCAGTATCTTATATGTCGTTATCATGTCCTCCCTATCTCTCCTGTCCTCCAGTGTCGTCAGGTCGATTTCCCTTAACCTCTCCCCGTAGGACATACCCCTTAGCTCTGGGACTAGTCTTGTTGCAAACCTTTGCACTTTCTCTAGCTTCTTTATGTGCTTGGCTAGGTGTAGGTTCCAAACAGGTGCTGCATACTCCAGTATGGGCCTAACGTACACAGTGTACAGGGTCCTGAACGATTCTTTATTAAGATGTCGGAATGCTGTTCTTAGGTTTGCTAGGCGCCCATATGCTGCAGCAGTTATTTGGCTGATTTGCGCCTCAGGAGATGTGCCTGGTGTTATACTCACCCCAAGATCTTTTTCCTTGATTGAGTCTCTGGCCCCCTAGACTGTACTCCGTCTGCGGTCTTCTTTGTTCTTCCCCAATCTTCATGACTTTGCACTTGGTGGGGTTGAACTCCAGGAGCCAATTGCTGGACCAGGCTTGTAGCCTGTCCAGATTCCTTTGTAGTTCTGCCTGATCCTCGTCCGACTTAATTCTTCTCATCAACTTCACATCATCTGCAAACAGGGACACTTCGGAGTCTATTCCCTCCGTCATGTCGTTCACAAATACCAGAAACAGCACCGGTCCCAGGACTGACCCCTGTGGAACCCCGCTCGTCACCGGCGCCCACTCTGACACCTCGCCACGTACCATGACTCGCTGCTGTCTTCCTGATAGGTATACCCTGATCCATTGTAGTGCCTTCCCTGTTACCCCTGCCTGGTCCTCCAGCTTCTGCACTAATCTCTTGTGTGAAACTGTGTCAAACGCCTTCTTACAGTCCAAGAATATGCAATCTACCTACCCCTCTCTCTCTTGTCTTATTGCTGTCACCCTGTCGTAGAACTCCAGTAGATTTGTGACACAGGATTTCCCGTCCCTGAAACCGTGTTGGCCGTCGTTGATAAGCTCATTCCTTTCCAGGTGCTCCACCACTCTTTTCCTGATTATCTTCTCCATGACGTTGCATACTATACATGTCAGTGACACTGGTCTGTAGTTTAGTGCTACGCTCCTGTCTCCTTTTTTTAAAAAAATGGAACTACATTTGCTGTCTTCCATACCTCAGGTAGTTGCCCTGTTTCGATAGATGTGTTGAATATTGTTGTTAAGGGCACACACAGCTCCTCTGTGTGTGTGTGTGTGTGTGTCTGTCTGTCTGTGTGTGTGTGGGAGTGTGTGGGAGTGTGTGTGGACTGTGTGTGGGGGATTGTGTGAGGGAATGTGTGGGGGAGTGTGTGTGGGAGTATGTGTGGGGAAATGTGTGAGTGGGGAAGAGTGTGGGGAGTGTGTGTGGGAAAGTGTGTGTGGAGTGTGTGTGGGGAGTGTATGTGGGGAGTGTGTAGGGAGTGTGTAGGGAAGTGTGTGGGGAGTGTGTGGTGTGTGTGTAGGGGAGTGTGTGGTGGTGTGTATGGGGAAGTGAGTGTAGGAGTGTGTAGAGGAGTGTGTGGGGGAGTGTGTGGGGAAGTGTGTGGTGGAGTGTGTGTGGGAGTGTGTGTAGTGTGTAGATAGTGTGTGGGGAGAGTGTGGGGAGTGTGTGTGGAGAGTGTGTTGGGGAGTGTGTGGCGAAGTGTGTGGAGGAGTGTGTTGAGAGTGTGTGGGGAGTGTGTGGCGAAGTGTGTGGAAGAGTGTGTGGAGAGTGTGTGGGGAAGTGTGTGGCGAAGTGTGTGGAGGAGTGTGTGGGGAGTGTGTGGCGAAGTGTGTGGAGTGTGTGGAGGAGTGTGTGGTGAGTAAGTGTGGGGGAGTATGTGAAGGGAGTGTGTGTGTGGGAAGTGGTAGGGAAGTGGGTGTGAAAATTTTAAATGAGAGAGAGAGAGAGAGAGAGAGAAGAGAAGAGAGAGAGAGAGAGAGAGAGAGAGAGAGAGAGAGAGAGAGAGAGAGAGAGAGAGAGAGAGAGAGAAGAGGGGAGATAGTTGGATGAAATAAAAAAAATTATCAGGTAAGGTAAAAGTAAAATAAATCTGATAGACAAATAACAATAAACTTCCACCAAATCATGCAAAATAAAGCTCTAAGAAAGCATGCAAAATAAAGCTCCAAGAAAGCATGCAAAATGAAGTTTACTCTTCGCACAGAAATAAAGTTAAACGAAGAGGAATTTCAAACGAGCAAAGCCTTACAAGAAAATAGACAAAATATCATCACTCTTCTCTAAAAAATTACACCTCAAATATATATATATATATATATATATATAAACATGCATGCAACTCATTATCCAGTTCCTCGATGAGAGGAAAAAAATAATCTTCGCGGGGAAAATAATGGTGTTAGTTGGAACGGCCACGTCTTGAAGACCATTAAAACTGTTTGCTAGAGTGAAAACAGAAAATTTTCTTCGTTTTATTTAACCCGGAGTCGCTAACAGGTCGCTTGAGGCGACCCACGTTGAGATAAGGCAAACAGTCTTTCTCGGCCTCTGTGCATATTATATATATATATATATATATATATATATATATATATCGATCTCTGGTACAGCTGGAAATAGCCGCTGTCCCTGTTCACCTATCAGTAAAATGGGTAACTGGGTGTTAGTCGAGTGGTGTGGGTCGCATCCTGGGAACAAAATTGACGTAATTTGCCAGAAATGCTCTGCATAACATGTACACGTACTTGTAGAAATAAAGACTATTATTATTAATAATAATAATATTATTATTATTATGGACCCTGTATGCATACTATGACCCCTGTATACATACTGTTGACTCTGTATACATACTATGGCACCTGTATATTTGCTATAGCCCCAGTATGCATGCTATGGACCCATGTATGTAAATTATGGACCCTTGCTGTATGACCCCTGTGGGTTAGCGCTTCTATTTGATTATAATAATATGGACCCCTGCATACTATAGCATCTGTATGCATATTATGGACCCTATATGCATACTACGGACCCTTACTTCGTTGTATATCCTGTGTAGAAATAAAGAAAATGTATATCAATATTTACATTTGTATTTGACCGACACTTGTAATAACAACTACAAACGTTATATCAAATTGTTTTACTAAAAAAAATCACAAAAATTTTAACAAGAAATTATAGCAATAGTTTTAAGTTGATTTCAAGGCTGCCTGAAATGACCAAAAAAAAAAAAAAAAAACTGTCGCCTCTCAATGAACTAATTGTTTATCATTGAGTATTTATCATTTTATCTGTGTGTTTCGGATTAAAAATCCTTCTATGTATGTATTATACAGGATACTGCATTTTTATAATATTTTTGTTATGTGGAGTATTTGTAGTTAACATATTTTGTTTTGTAAGCAAGGTGAAATCTTTCTGTTTTGAGCTTCTCACACATTTCCTGCTCTGCTAGTACTAAATGGTTGTAACTATGACCATAATTTTTAAAGGGGTGGACCGGTAAGCCAGCGGAAGGCCTCGGGCAGATGACCAAAAGTTTCAACGGCTAAGACAAGTGTTTCCTGACTAAGTCCCGCGTCAGGAAACACTTGTCCTGTTTCCTGATGAACCTGACCTAACCTAACCTACCCTAACTAAATGTATGTGTGTGTGTACTCACCTAATTGTATTCACCTAATTGTGGTTGCAGGGGTCGAGGCTCAGCTCCTGGCCCCGCCTCTTCACTGTCCGCTACTGGGTCATTTCTCTCCCTGCTCCATGAGCTTAATCATACCTCGTCTTAAAGCTATGTATGGTTCCTGCCTCCACTACATCATTCGCTAGACTATTCCACTTCCTGACAACTCTATGGCTGAAGAAATGCTTCCTAACATCCCTTTGACTCATCTGAGTCTTCAACTTCCAATTGTGCTCCCTTGTTTCTGTGTTCCCTCTCTGGAACATCCTGTCGCTATCTACCTTGTCGATTCCCCGCAGTATTTTGTATGTCGTTATCATGTCTCCTCTAACCCTCCTGTCCTCCAGTGTTGTCAGGCCGGTTTCCCTTAACCTTTCTTCGTAGGACATTCCCCTTAGCTCTGGAACTAACCTTGTCGCAAACCTTCGCACTTTCTCTAATTTCTTGACGTGCTTGACCAGGTGTGGGTTCCAGACTGGTGCTGCATACTCTAGTATGGGCCTGACGTACACGGTGTACAGTGTCTTGAACGATTCTTTATTAAGGCATCGGAACGTGTGTGTGTGTGTGTGTGTGTGTGTGTGTGTAAACACAAATAGCAACACAAACACTGGTGTATATCCTGTGCCTAAATAAATTAACACCATATACGCTACAATGGCACACATTTCCAGTTAGTGTCGAGCAATTAGTGATTTCCATAAACTCAGCGACCGTGTAATAAAACAATTTAGCAGAAATATCCAACACTGCATAATTTATAAAAAAATTTATCCTCGTGCTTGTTCCTCCGTAATATTTCTAGTGACGAATTGTACAAATTTCCCAGACGTTCCGCAATCTTGACCAGTGTGTTTGGATGAAATATCTATCATGATATATTCCACAGGTCATGGTAGTTTAATGGTGGGGAAAATGTTTCAATATTGGGACACTACGTTTCCCTTGTGATCTAGAGTTGCTGGTACTGCTACCTTCATCTACCTACCTATCTACCTACCTACCTGGAGGGTATTCCGGAGATCAACACCCATGCGACCCGGTCCATGACCAAGCCTCCCGGTGGATCAGGGCCTGATCAACTAGACTGTTTCTGCTGGCCGCACGTAGTCCAGCGTACCCTTGAACACAACCAGGGGTCTATTGGTAATTCCCCTTATGGCTAGTGGGAGGCTGCTGAACAGTCATGTGAAGTTAATCTTATTCAATCCGAGGCGGGGACTATAGTTCCAGTTTCTTGGGAAGAACAGGTCTTCACCGGCCTCGCAGCATCTCTCGTGAAGGGAGGAAAGAGGCTGAGCATGTGGGGGAGAAACGTTCGTCACTCATCAGTTAATTGCTTGTCATAGCAAAGTGCTCATCCCGACACCTCTTGTAAAGCCTCTGGCTGCAGCTGAGAGATGGTTCTCAGTAAGCTTTAACAACAAGTAAAGTTCAGCTACGTTCAGCGTAAGTGCTGTTGACTGTGATGGTCGTTAAATCCACGCTTGACGTGCGCTAACATCATCAAAGATTAAAATGTATTTTTGGCGTATATGCACTGAGAGATACACATCTTTTAGTATATATCCTGAAAAATATACACCTCTCAACGTATAGCCACACACTCCTCGGGGAAATTACTCCGAGATATACATCTCTCTTTATATATATATATATATATATATATATATATATATATATATATATATATATATATATATATATATTTATTTATTTATTTATTTATTTATTAACACATCGGCCGATTCCCACCAAGGCAGGGTGGCCCGAAAAAGAAAAACTTTCATCATCATTCACTCCACTGTCTTGCCAGAGGGGTGCTTTACACTACAGTTATAAAACTGCAACATTAACGCTATTAGTGCATAAAATAATGTCCATGTCCTGATGATCGTCCTCACAAGTCATGCCAAACATCACCCACAATAAAAACACCAACTAAAGCAACCACAACAATTACAACCTGTTTATCGCCCTCACAAGTGATGTTAGACACCACTCACAACATCACCCCCCCCCCGTGAACCACCCTTACTACTAATGACACACAGCACCCACAACAACCACGGTACACCCAGTCACCTTCACAAATGGTTGTCAGACGTCACTCACAACTACTATTTCTAGTCACCTTTCCTCAAACCTGATGTCAGGTATCACCTATAACAATTCAAACACCTCCGTCAACTCCCTCACAAGTGATGTCCGACGTCAACCACAACTCACTTCTAGTCAGCCAACTACGCAGATGGTGCCAAATACCAGCCACAACAACCAAAAGTCTTTCTTCATCAAAAATCATGACAATTGATGCAGGACATCACCCTCAACAACCAGAAAGTCACTCTCCATTAAAAAATCATCACAACTGATGCCAGACGCCAACCACAACAACCACAACGTAGCACCCAGTAGACCATCCTCACAACGCACAATTTATCTCCTAGACATAAAATCTTTTATTTCGTGAATCACTAAATGCCGTCTGTCGAAAGTGGTACTTTGGTGACACTGAAAAATATAGTAAATAAAGCTGGTGCAGTTTGGTGGGAGAGATTATCGTCAAAAAACACATTTCGTTTGATTAGCGTTTGATCGATCATTGTGTGTGTGTGTGTGTGTATGTGTGTATGTGTGTGTGTGTGTGTGTGTGTGTGTGCGTGTGTGTATGCGTGTGTGTGCCTCTCTGTCTATCAGAGAGATGTCAGTCGACGCAACAAAGCGAGGGAAGATCTTCAGTACAGCCAATGTTGTGTGTGCGAGAAGCCTCTTGCACGCACATGGCTCTGGGGGATGATTACCTGTGATCCAGTGCTTCTGTTCTCTCCTCTCTACAACACAACACAAGGCCAGAGTTGGTACACCGCTGCTTGTCGTCCACGTTCAATGACCTCATCTCCCGTCTCTACTCCTTTGAATAATGACTACCTCTCCCAGGTCCTCGTCCAGGTTCATTGACCACATCATATCCCAGTCCTTCGCCCGTGTTTAATACCCCTCAACACCTCCCAGCTCTCCGTCCGTGTTTGTTGAGCAACTCTGCAGTACCAGACGAGGTTTTCGGGACAGATGGTAATGTCGATAAGTCTCTTGAAGGAGAATAGGAGCCATTCGACCTTTAATATGCTATCCTGTAACTACTCTGGCTAGCTGGGCTGTCAGGAAGGGCGAAGTACAGGAGCTGCAAGACCTCGATCTCTGCGCTACTAGTCTCTCGTAACTCGCCAGGTTAATTGGACCATTATCAGGAAAAATGTAGCTTTTAAGGAAGGATAATATTGTACGGTAAGTTTTAAGAAATGAGTGAGTATTAGAGGTTCTGTGAAGGTATGGGAACTGAAACACACTTTTAAAATGGATGTCTAGATGGTGATGAAGGGCTTGTAGTCCAAGGAACTGGAGTTGCCTCTTTTCTTTGACTTTGTCTGAAAATATTTAGTGCCAGTTGTAGTAATTTTTTCCATTACTTTGGGTGTGTTTACGTCAGAATGTTTATACTTATAAATCATTGACTTTATTGTAATGATTCGTTAATTAACTGTGTTGCCTTTTATTTAATAAATGAAAAAAGTTATCCCCGTGAGTTGGTGGAGCAACTTCTATAAGTTTAGACTAAGTCCCGTGTAAGAAGATTATCTTTTAATTAGAGCGATTTGTTTCCTAATGACTTAGATCATTTCTTGTTATGAAACTAGAAGAGTTTCTAATTATCGACTTGGCAGACTGTCTCGCTAACGTAAAAAGTCTCATTATTGCTTAACTAAATTACTTAATTAAAGATGATTTAAAATACAATTATGTATTCTTACTTTGACCTGTTTTAAGATGGTCTCTCATATAAGCAATACTGACGACTACCTGCTGATAACTTGACGGTAATCACCTTAGCGGTGAGTTGTTATCCAACCTCAGCTCATTTCAAAGCCCCAGTCCAACCTGAGGTATACTACCACCCCAGGATGCCACCCACAATAGTCGACTAACACCCAGGTACCTACTTACCTTTTTCCACCCGAACCTGTTGGTTAATGGCCTGATTAGTCAGGGTATTGGTACTAGCAGCACACAGTCCAACATAAGCATCATAGTACAGTTGATCAAGAACATCGGGTTTCTTCATGAAGATAATTATGAATCGGAGGTATATTATTTATGGATCTTGCTGTTCATCAATAATGTTTTAGCACATCCGTCCACTTCATATAGTATTTCTTTGGAAATTTATCTACTTAATTTTGCATAGTAGAATATTATGGTACTGACGAAGCGCTGGGGACAGTGTGAAAGGCCTTGAGCTGCTATCCAATCCCCCTTGTGGCTTTATTGCTGTTTATTAATAGGATTATATATGTGTGTGCAAGTTTTGAGAGAATTTGTTGGAGTTCCATCGGCATTATCCTTAGTTCATACACAATAGTCTCTACATGTGTACGCTCTACTGCTTTATATTCTGAATCCCTTTGATATTATGTATAAAATGTGATAAGGCGAGGAGGGAAGCGAGAAAGGGAGGGAGTGGAGGGAAGGGCCATGAAAAGGGAAGGATGATGAGTAGGTAAGGGAGGTGAGAAGAGACTGGAGGTGAGGAGGGAAGGGAGGTACAGAGGGAAGAAACACCAGTACATTAGAGCAGTATCTCCCTGGAGATGAGGCAGTAATATATTCACACTACCTGGAGAGAGAGAGAGAGAGAGAGAGAGAGAGAGAGAGAGAGAGAGAGAGAGACCCTCTCCACCTCCTGACGGTGGTGTCCTGGCAAGGCTTGTCTTGTTTTCACTGACCTCTCTTGCTCTGCTCCTCACCTTCTATCCTTGTTTTTCTGTCTAATTATATATCCATCTGTTTATCTCATCTTCATATATCGGTCTCTCTTCTCTCTCTCTCTCTCTCTCTCTCTCTCTCTCTCTCTCTCTCTCTCTCTCTCTCTCTCTACGTTCATATATCCTCGTAATTTTTCCTCAAATGTGCTCAAGTAAATAATAATTATAATGGTTGTAAAAAGAATAAAAATTCTCAGGCCACGGATGTGATGTCAGGTCAAGGAAGGTCATTTATGTCTCCTTGCAACAGCCTTGCTTCCCTCACATTGAACATGCACGACCCATCCTCATCATTTGTTCACTATCGGTAGCTTTCGCCCATTCATTCAACATTTATTGTTACTCCGAAACCTGTCGAGAATTAATAAGGTTTCCGGTTCTGGTTTGAAGTCTTTGTCATAGAAAGAATTCTCAGCAGTTTACCTACCCTCATGTTTCTCGCCCACGTCACCCACATCCTGCCGTGTCCCATCTGCTTCTCGTCCACGTCACCCACGTCCTTTACCCCGTAATCTCTCATATACGAAACAGTATAAGAAATGGTTATAACTGACCATAATTTTTAAAGGGGTGGACCGGTAAGCCAGCGGAAGGCCTCGGTCAGATGACCAAAAGCTCCAACGGCGGCGGGTCATCATCTGACTAAGACCCGCGTCAGGAAACACTTGTCCTGTTTCCTGACGAACCTTACCTAACCTAACCTGTCTCAGAGATGCGATAGAAGCTCATTCTTCAACGGGTGTGTCTGTCGTCATAATTTTAGGCGATATTCCCTTCCCTCCAGCGACTCACGTTGTTGATGTAGGCCAAACATATCAGGAAAACTTCTCTCTCTTATGTATGACAGTGAGGGACAACCGGCAGTGGCCGGAGCAAAGCTCTGGAGACTCATTATAAAATTTTGTCTTAAGGGATGAAGGAAATGGGTTTATCAGCAGCGCTGGACGACCACACTCCAGCACCCACGTAATGTTCTTCTGGGCTGAGACTTACTAGCTTTCCCAAGCTCGTTCACCCTTACACCACCTCCTTTATTATTTCCTTCAGCTCATTCACCACCTTCAGCATATTCTTCACCGTCTCCTTCACTATCTTCACCACCACCACCACGAATTGTCAGTAACAAAATATAGAAAATTTTAACTGGTGTTGTTTTGTTGCAAAAATTACTTCGGTGCGCGGAACAAAATGAAGGAATTTTCCTCTTCCTCTTCGCACAAAACGAATAGGTCTGATTCTCCTTTCTTAATCCTCACCTTCCTACAAAATGAAGGTGGGTCTGCCTCTCCTCTTTTCCTCTTCGTCGTTTTTAGTCCCCATAGTTATATTTTCTCTCTGAAATCGTCTTGTTTTCTTTGCCTGGACTAAACTCTCCCTTTATCCTTATTTATCTCCTCCGGCACCTCTCCCCTCACGAGAAACTAGGAAGGGGGCATGGGAAGGGAAGGGAGAGAGGGGAAGGGGAAGTGAAGGTTAAGGGAGGAAGGGTCCGTTGAATTTTTTATTCATTTAATAAAATTAGATACATTAGCAGTATGTTGCTACCCTTGCATGACAGTTACATAGTGGAAGCATGAACTAGCTATGTTTGACTATTATATTCCATCAGATAGATGGGTTAAAATCACAGAGGCAACTAGGAAGGTACATTGGAGGGAAGGAGGGGTACAATACCTGAGGGAGCAACGTGTGAGACGGCAGCCAACCCTCTAAATCACACACGTTATTTCCCTGTTGAAAAGACAGTCAAACGGGAGACTGATGAAGGTATCTTACACAACGAAAATCTAACAGTTAAGTCGAGACGGTCTCTGGGAGACATCAACCTGGAAATGGCATTGCCTATTCGTGGTCTTTGAGGCGAAGTGTTGAAGTCTTGGAGGTCGGTCTGCTCCATGGGCTGGCGCACAGCCCACACCCACTTGTGAGTGTGGGCTGAAGGTGTGGAGCTCTTCAGAGGTAGGTGGCTGGGATGTGGTGTCCATAAAGAGTGTGTATGGTGAGGTGTAGTGATGAGGCGAGGGATTGTGGGGGAGTAGTGGAGGATGAGGGGGAAGTGCTTATGGTGGTGTGGTGAGTGCTTGTGGTGGTGTGCTGAGTGCTTGTGGTGGTGTGGTGAGTGCTTGTGGTGGTGGGTCATGTGAGATACGTAGACTTTGTTTCCTCTGTTTGTGACCTATGTATCTCATTCTAGAGCTAATTCCGTCATATAATCACATTCTAGCTTTATCAGGTTGCCTGATCAAGCAACGTCTAAATACCAATCCCAAATCCTCTCCCAGTTACCAAAACTCCACTCCACATTACAAAACAAAGCATACAACAACACAGGGCTTCACTAGCATTACATATTTTACCAGCAATAACTACCATCCCCTCACATACAAAAATCCTCTTCTTCTGGAGACCCGATTGAGCTTAACATATCTTCACCTGAAAACGAAAATACATCTTCCTGCAAGACTGATCCCTCGTAGCAAGGAGCTAACTAAGATGTTAATAAAAGGAGGTGATTCATGGAGAAAATCCTCTTCCCCACGCAGACAAAATAATAATTAAATATACAGACCAGTTTAGGTTAGGTAAGATTTGTCAGGAAACAAGACAGGTGTTTTCTGACGCAGCTGGAGCTTTTGGTCACCTGACCGAGGCCTTCTGCTGGCTTACAGGTCCACCCCTTTAAAAATTATAATTTATATACAGACCAGTAAAATAAAAAGAACTAAATATCAGGAATGAGATGGTAATATATACTCAAAAAAAAAACTTTTATCAAAGTAAAGACACGATAAAGCATAAGCCAGAGCAAAATTCAAAAAGAAAAATGCAAAAATAACTTTAAAAACCAATTAGAATTGAATTTATAAATTAAAAGAAGTTTCTTAAGTCACAGTAATTCTCAATATTTTTTTTTTCTATCGAAATCTCAATTCAGATAATATTAATACTCCAAATATTTTTTTATCAAAAGTGAAACACAATAAAACAAAAGCTCAATATACAGAACTCGTGGCACAGAATAACCGAAAAAGGGATGTTATAGAGAGAATAAATAATTATCACACTAGTTGCTTTGCTCTCAGACTAAGGGAGGTGGTGCACTGAGGGTCAGGGAGGGAGGTGGTGCACTGAGGGTCAGGGAGGGAGGTGGTGCACTGAGGGTCAGGGAGGGAGGTGGTGCACTGAGGGTCAGGGATCCAGCTGCCACATACTCATGTTCAAACATAAATTTTAATAATAATATTATTTTTAGCAATAAATGGCAAGAACTTTTAATTGAGGGTTTGTACGACAATGTTTTATTTAGATCTGGAATCTGGATTTAGTGTTGAAATTGAACTTGTGTGAGTGAAGACTCGGCCATGTGAGATACTCCCAGGAATACCTCACATGATCTCCACCTCCCAAGGAGTATCTCATGTGGTCTCCTCCCAGGGAGGCTCTCATGTGGTCTCCTCCCAGGGAGGCTCTCATGTGGTCTCCTCCCAGGGAGGCTCTCATGTGGTCTCCTCCCAGGGAGGCTCTCATGTGGTCTCCTCCCAGGGAGGCTCTCATGTGGTCTCCTCCCAGGGAGGCTCTCATGTGGTCCTCCCAGGGAGGCTCTCATGTGGTCTCCTCCCAGGGAGGCTCTCATGTGGTCTCCTCCCAGGGAGGCTCTCATGTGGTTCCTCCCAGGGAGGCTCTCATGTGGTCTCCTCCCAGGAGGCTCTCATGTGGTCTCCTCCCAGGGAGGCTCTCATGTGGTCTCCTCCCAGGAGGCTCTCATGTGGTCTCCTCCCAGGAGGCTCTCATGTGGTCTCCTCCCAGGGAGGCTCTCATGTGGTCTCCTCCCAGGGAGGCTCTCATGTGGTCTCCTCCCAGGGAGGCTCTCATGTGGTCTCCTCCCAGGGAGGCTCTCATGTGGTCTCCTCCCAGGAGGCTCTCATGTGGTCTCCTCCCAGGGAGGCTCTCATGTGGTCTCCTCCCAGGGAGGCTCTCATGTGGTCTCCTCCCAGGAGGCTCTCATGTGGTCTCCTCCCAGGGAGGCTCTATGTGGTCTCCTCCCAGGGAGGCTCTCATGTGGTCTCCTCCCAGGGAGGCTCTCATGTGGTCTCCTCCCAGGGAGGCTCTCATGTGGTCTCCTCCCAGGGAGGCTCTCATGTGGTCTCCTCCCAGGGAGGCTCTCATGTGGTCTCCTCCCAGGGAGGCTCTCATGTGGTCTCCTCCCAGGGAGGCTCTCATGTGGTCTCCTCCCAGGGAGGCTCTCATGTGGTCTCCTCCCAGGGAGGCTCTGCGGTAAACCTCCGACAGCTTACATGGCTCTGGTAGGTCTTCCCTGGTATTTTAACTCTACTAAGAGTGCAGGAGAACGAGGAAGGAGGGAGGGAGGGAGGGAGGGAGAGAGGGAGGGAGGGAGGAGGGAGAGAGGGAGGGAGGGAGGAAGGGAGGGAGAGAGGGAAGGAAGAAGGGAGGGAGGGAGGGAGGCTCAGTACCTGTAGGGGAAACTTTTTAATTAACTAACTTCTCCAGAGTTTAGGTAATATATACTTACCCGAGTAGAAACACAGGCAACAAAAATCATGTATTCAGCCAAAGTTTTTTTTGTCCGCGACTTTATTGTGTGTTGTGATGGAGACACCTTAGGAAGGGAGAGAGAGAGAGAGAGAGAGAGAGAGAAGGGAAGGAGATGGGAGTGTGGTTAAGGAGAGAGTGCTGGTGGCTGGGATGTGGTGTCCATAGTGTGTGGGGGGTTGTGGGGGTGAGGGAAGATTGTGGGGTGGGAGTCTTGTGGTGGTGTGGTGAATGCTTGTGGTGGTGTGGTGAGTGCTTGTGGTGGTGTGTCAGTGATTGTAGTGGTGTGGTGGAGGGGTAGTGGTGGTGGTAGTGGGGGCGGCGGCGGTGCCGGCGGTGGTAGTGTCGGTGGTGGTGGTGGTGGTGGCGGCGGCGGCGGGTGGTGGTGGTGGCGGTGGTGGTGGTGGCGGTGGTAGTGTCTGGTGGTGGTGGTGGCGGCGGCGGCGGCGGCTGGTGGCGGTGGTGGTGGTGGTGTCGGTGGTGGTGGCGGCGGTGGTGGTGGTGGTGGCGGTGGTGGTGGTGGTGGGGTGGTGGTGGCGGTGGTGGTGGTGGTGGTGGTGGTCGGTGGTGGTGGTGGTGGCGGCGGTGGTGGTGGTGGTGGTGCTAATCACACAAGTCACTCTTCTAAAATCATGCAAATAATAATAATAAATTAATAGAATTTTATTATAATTAATAATATAATGACAAAATTAATAATAAATATAGCAATATTTTTTTTTGAGATATTACTGATATATCCTTCATTACTTCCGTCTTTAAAAATTTCCGACAGAAAATGACAAAAGTAACCAACTTTTGTCTAAGTCATTAGCATAATTATTATCAATAACTCATAATTAATTCAACTGGAAATATTTATTCATTATCATCATTGCGATCAATTTTCATTATTACTCAAAATCTATTAGATTTTTGTTGACTTACTTGCTGGTATAAATTATTAATTATTACCAGACAAAACTGAGGAAAGTTCTCGCCCTTCGAAGGTAGACTTAAGTTCTCTTGACTGGCGGACGGAGGATCGAGCCTTCACCACTCCTTGCCCTGAATGAGCCACACAGGTACAGCGTGCCACTGGAAATATAAAAATAAAACAAGTCTCTCAAAACATATATGTTAGATCACCATCACAAAGTTCAAAACAGAAGCTTTAGCAGACGGTGCCACAGGCATCTACACTAACAACACTCATGAATTAATTGTGTGTGAATACCTGTATCCCTTGATACACCTGGGTGATTAAGCTTCCTGTGTGTGTATAATCTATCATACAACATACACGGCACTAATTGATTGCATGACGCTCAATTGCTTGTGTAATTATACTGCAACCAAACGCGGTGCCAGCAACGGTTTCAGTGTCAATGTTGACGCTAACAATATTCCATTTTTCGGTTAAGACAAATATGACTGGAAAACTTCATGATTTTTTTAAGAACACTGCAGTTGTAGTAAGTATTTCGAGCACAGTTGGTCAAAACATTGAAAAAATTAAACACAAAAATAAATCAAATGCAGACACACATGATTATTAAGTTACTAGGAACCAAGTAACTACAAAATGGCTAGGATTTAAGTGACTAGGAAGCGAGTGGATTGGAAACAAGTGGCTAGGAATTAAGTGGCTATGAAGCAAGTGGCTATGAAGCAAGTGGTTAGGAAGAAAGTGGCTAGGAAGCAAGTGGTTAGGAAGCAAGTGGCTAGGAAGCAAGTGGTTAGGAAGCACGTGGCTAGGAAGCAAGTGGCTGGGAAGCAAGTGGCTAGGAAGCAAGTAACAAGTCGACTTAAGAATTTGCGGTTGGGCCAGAAACGCCAGCGCAGTTACATATAAACAAGAGCCTCGGGTATAAACAAGAGCCTCGGGTATAAACAAGAGCCTCGGGTATAAACAAGAGCCTCGGGTATAAACAAGAGCCTCGGGTATAAACAAGAGCCTCGGGTATAAACAAGAGCCTCGGGTATAAACAAGAGCCTCGGGTATAAACAAGAGCCTCGGGTATAAACAAGAGCCTCGGGTATAAACAAGAGCCTCGGGTATAAACAATTTCTCGAAATATTTGCGGTAAGTCGTCGGTAAACAATTGTTTTTGGAAGGCAATAGTCTCCCCCTCCGCTTCAACTGTTGCAATAGTGTTGAGAGGAAGCAGTCTTAGTCTTCCTGAGGTGGGTAGGTAGGAGAGCCCAGCCACCCACCATGTCTCAGTCTTCCTGAGGTGGGTAGGTAGGAGAGCCCAGCCACCCACCTGTCAGTCTTACTGTGTCATACGCGAGCCAGTCAACCTTTCCTCTGGGTTAAGGGGTTTAAACTTTTGGTTTTAAATTTTTTCTTAAGAAAAGGGAAAAGTCGCCATGGTCTTAAGAGTCACGAGTCTTGACGATTGTGACCCAGTGTGACACAGTGTGACCCAGTGTGACCCAGTGTTGTGCTGTAGTTTCGAGCTGCAGTGTTCTGTCTTAATTTCAGCCTGACGAAGCCTACAAGTAGCTACTACAGTGTTTTGTAGTTTTATCTTTCTATAGTAAGCTTTGATAAGTGATATACCCTCAAGTGGTTTAAAAAAAAGATACATGTGCAAACAATTATTATAAAACGTTTCGGTCGTGGGACCTTGAGCACTTCAAGGTCTCAGGACGGAAATGTTTTCTAATAAATATGTCTTATTGTTTGCTCATGTGTCAATTTTTTTTAAATTGACCTACTGGAGCCTCCCAGAGGCTGCTACATTGTTATACTGTAGGCTAAGCCCACCAAAGCCTACATAGGCTGTTAGGCATTACAATTTTCATGTCCTTTCTCATGGTGAGAATAGGCACATATGTCTCACAACTTTGCTCCAGCCTACCATCGTTCACATGATTTTTGTGGTAGAATGACACTTTAGCATCACTTTTCATTGTGTCTCTGTTATTTCATCCTTTTGTTTCTCTGACAACATTAGTCTGGTATAAAGATGGATGAACATAATATTTTATGGTGCATAATTGATCTTAGTTGATATTGATCCTCCGAGGTGTCCAGACTGATGATCCATCAGGTGCCACTCTGGCACCATCGAGGAATTTGAGAAATCCAGGATGGCTACCAAAGTGATGGTTGATCATTCGTGAAAATAAGAAAAGACATAGACATCAACATGAATACTGAAGTTTAATTAAGATTTACTGCTAACGTGTTTTTTTTAGGTACAAGAACTCATCTTTTTCACTGACAGGGATGCTGGTAGAATGATTCTATACAAATCCGATATGCAAGATGGCTTCCATCTTTGCCATAAAGTAGTTATAGGCAGTATAAGACACTCGCCTTCACATTAGGTTGGGGAAAGTGAACTAAACAACATTTATAGTTTCATAAAACATTCATTTATTTTGAGCAAGAGTCAGGAAACATGAACTGGACATTTTATCATTTACTTTACGGATGACACTCGGATGGGTAATGAATTACGATCAACAATAATTGTTATTCATTTGTAAACGTGGCAGTAAACGTGACAGTCTGTTATTATCAGCACACTATTGATCATCCTTGCGCACTAATTTCTGTCTGTAATAGTACAAATACTGTCTCTACCTGCAGCTAAGACTACTTCTTCTTTTGCCACAGAAATGTCAGAACAAAATGAGGGTCAAACTGTAAGTTAAAGGCTTTCTCTTGACATCTTTGCATTAACAATGAAACAATGGTGGTTAGAATTACAACGTTAAGTGGAAGGCTTCTGTCAGATGACCAAAAGTTCTAGCTGCGGTCCATCATATGACTAAGACCGTGTCAGGAAACGCTTGTCCTGTTTCCTGACGAACCTTATCTAAATTAATCTTTGCATTAATTCTTTCCCCCGACAGTAAATTAATAACCAGTGCACTAAAGAACTAAATAGTCCATAATGTCATTTTCATCACCTTTATTATTATCATGAGTTACTCATTTTCCAGAGCCTCCTTAGTCGCATGGCTTACACAACTGTCACATCCTTCACATACAAAACGCAGAGCAAGAAAGATGAGCAGCCTCACATACACATGCTAGAGGTAAGCTCTGCTTACTTACCTCTTAGCTGATCGGGTTTCACTGGCGGTGCATCCCGTACATCCTAGGAACACCACACAGAGTCTTGGAAAGCTCCTTCTTCTGCCACTCAAATTTCACTGAATCTAAGCTTGAGGATTCCTCATCCACATCAACACTCCTTATACATGCCTGAAAATGAGCCCCTCTTCGTGTTTTCATTGAATGTCTCAGCAGTCAGAGGTAAAAATTTCAGTTTTGACGAAAGTCATGAACCTTTTCGCCCTTTCCTTGACATTATTTCTTCAGCCTCACTTTTCTGACCATAGCCAGCTGATATGAGGTATAATGTTTCATGAATAACATCAGTCATGTCTGCTGAGAGTGTTTTAGGCTTTTCAACTCATTTCCTGAGCCTTTACAGTCTATTTCGTTTTATCTATGCCACAGTAGCATGCCACCGTAAGACAAACAGTAAGCGCAGGTGTTTTCTTAGAAGCATACCAATACCTGCAATTTGCAGCGGTGTTGGAAAAGTTGTGGCTGCATTTGTGATGCTCTCAGCTGCAATCGTAGGCAATGTGTACCTGAGATTGTCTGATACATTTTCTAAAATTGGGAAGAATGTCGCACAGGTGTGTTCATCATTACTGATAGCCAAGTCCCTACATTCTCACAGGATTTATTTACTTACATTCACGACCAAGACATCATCGTAGTCATCTTCAAGACGTCCGAGCACACTAGACACAGTATCACGGAAAGTAAGAAAACTAGATAAGTTCTAGAACAGAGAAACATACTAATTTATCCACAATGATTCTGTAGTCTTATTAAGATATTTTTGAGACTTTCTTGACCACCATGTGATGCATAACATTCATGCATCACACTTGTAGATCAAATCTTTTTATTCTCTCAGTCATGAGTCTTTTTCGACAACAGTCATGGCACTTGGCATCTGCTGCAGGAACATCACTGACAGCACCTTCATGTCTTACCTGAACTTGGTTTGTCAACTCATCCTTACGTTTACTCAAGGCTCATCTAAAGATGATGTGAGAATAAAAATTAATCTCCGACGTGACTTATAACTTCACAGATGATTGTTGGTTGTTGTGGCAACCATCTTCCATTTTTCAAATTCATTATAGACACCCAAAAGACTTCATTTCTACAAAATTCCAGGTTCAGAAAAAAATGGGGTTAGCAACCACAATAATGTATTGGCCATTATTTGTCTTGTTTGCTAAGTTTTTTAAATTATAATGGTGTTGTTTTCTTGTTAGGCCAAGATTAGCAAAGGACAAGGGATCGAGTCTCAGCAGCACTCCTTCAACTATATATCCGCAAAGGTTATGTAGTTAATTTCACTGAGAAAATTAATATTATTAGAAATTTATTATTACTATTTTCATTTTAATTCTTCTTATTATTATGATTGTTATTATAACACATCGGTCGTATCCCACCGATAAAAGGTGACCCGTAAAAGAAGAAACACTTTCATCATCACTCACGCCATCACTGTCTTGCCACAGGCATGCAGATACCATAGTTCAAAAACTGCAACATATCTCCACTATACTCATTATTATTATTATTATTCCTCTCAGTGCATAACCCACAATATTGCATAACACACGTACACAGTGTATGTTGTGTGTCATGCAAAACATGCACTCACACATTTGTAAGCATATTTGTATGCATATTTGTATGCATATTTGTATGCATATTTGTATGCATACAAATAACTTCCGTTTTGAGAGAGAAAAAAGTTGAGCATATTCCAGCCTGGTAAGTTTAGAGCGGGAAAATATTCCTCTTCAAGTTGTCTTGAGGGCTTGTTGCTTGGCGAATTTCTTGCGTGCATTCCTTACGTTTCACAACACAATAAAAACTTTATACATGTTTATTTTCACATTGTCTCGTCTAGGATATCAGTACGTAGCGTCATCTTGAGGGCTGAAGAGAACGCCCTGCGAGGACGACGAGGAGGAGGAGGAGGAGGAGGGAGAAACAGCTACCCACAAAGTGCACTGAGTACTTAACTTTTACGAGACAGGGATGAATAAGAAGCAATATGGACCATGAGGGATGTCCCACTGGTCATGGAATGACTTCGAGGGTGAACGAATCTCAAGGGAGCTTCGACAATTACACTGAGGCGAGTCAACATAATATTCTCGTAGCCTTGGGCTGGGCTCTGGTATGGAGGTTGCAGAGTGACGCCACCAGACTCAGCCTCGAATACGCAACTGCTTTCATTAGACACCACCGTGTTTATTCCGACTTCTTATTGGCTGAGGAACGGTGTTGGCGTTTATGTCGGGTTTTTATTGGCCGGCGGGAGGTGGCAGTGTGTATTCCGCGGTTCTTATTGGCTGTGGGACACAACTGGTGTTTATTTCCGGTTCTTATTGGTTGACGGATGAAGTTTATCTCCGTTGTTTGGTGGGTGAGAGCACGGGTGACTCTCATTGCAACCCACCCTGCAATTTCAACAGCGTGCAAGGGAATACAAACATTATAAGAGGCAGCCACATATACCGCGCTGAGGCACGTAAGTCGCCCTTTATGTAATGAAGTTATTATCTAGTAAAAATAAGTAAACTTAGGCTAATTTACGTTAATTTAACCTAACTTGAAAAAACCACTGGAAGACTGTTGATATATTTGTGCTGTTTCTGTTGACTGCTGAGATCTGTTCAAAATTATTAGTTTGTTGTGTATTAGTAACCCTGTATGACCACTAAGACATACCATGCATGACCACTGAGACTTACCATACATGTCCAATAAGACTTACCATGCATGACCACTCAGACTTACCATGCATGACCACTGAGGCTTACCATACATGTCCAATAAGACTTACCATACATGACCACTCAGACTTACCATACATGTCCAATAAGACTTACCATACATGACCAATCAGACTTACCATGCATGACCACTAAGACATACCATACATGACCACTAAGACTTACCATGCATGTCCAATAAGACTTACCATGCATGACCACTCAGACTTACCATACATGTCCAATAAGACTTACCATACATGACCACTCAGACTTACCATGCATGACCACTAAGACATACCATACATGACCACTAAGACTTACCATGCATGTCCAATAAGACTTACCATGCATGACCACTCAGACTTACCATGCATGACCACTCAGACTTACCATGCATGACCACTAAGACTTACCATACATGACCACTCAGACTTACCATGCATGACCACTAAGACTTACCATACATGACCACTAAGACTTACCATACATGACCACTAAGACTTACCATGCATGACCACTAAGACTTGTCATTCATTTTCTTTCCATTCGTTGCCATATTCCTCACTCATTCATTCCTAGTTAATATATTTTCATATCAACTATTTTTTTATCGTATCTCTACATCTATGCAGTGAAGAGCAGATCACATTATTAACACCACTGTAAATTCAGTGTGGAAGTTGATTCACCTAAATCCAAGTTAACACAGCCTCGACACCTTGATATTGAGTTGATCTGTTATTTACCGTAGGAGGTATTTAATGTATACACTAACTTTGTATTGGTGAAGTGAAGCTACGTTTTATTTTCCCACAATTTTTCTGTCTTATGTCTTGGATTATTTTTGTCGGAAATATCTTTTATGTAATATTCAATTTATGAGACATGGCGGAGAGAGATTTATTCATATATATATATATATAAATATATATATATATATATATATATATATATATATATATATATATACCCTTTGTATATACCTAAAGTTTGTCTTTATAGCGCGTGTGAATAATGGTCTTAATATCCGTGGTGCAGTTAACAGCCTTCAGACTAGCAAACTGATTAGCCGTGTAATGTTATATACTAATGTTCCAGCTGGTCACTGACACATGGATAAGAAACATACAACTGGAGACCACTAAGAGCGCACCTTCACCGTCCCCAGACTCTTGTGGATGATTTCTTTTATTATGGAGTTATTATTGCCCAGTGTTTCAGAGAAAATCCTTCGACGATATCTGATCCATATGATACTTAAATACAGTGTTTCCTATTGGTTTCCCTCGGGGTAGTGTACTTTATAGAATACACTGTGCCCTTCAGGATCCATAATCGAAGTGTATTTCATAGGATCTTTCAAAGCAGTGTAACGCATACTATCCCGTAACACAGTGTACCCAGTGTCATCCCTCAGAGCAAAGTGACTTACAGGATCCACGTCGAGAAAGAGAGAGAGAGAGAGAGAGAGAGAGAGAGAGAGAGAGAGAGAGAGAGAGAAAGTCTCCCTCATCCGCGAACTTCAATCCACAAACACAGGACCAGCTCCCTTATCTCACCCTACGCCGTCGAACTCATCCCACATACAGAGCAACTATCCCCTCATGCTCTGTGTTGGCTTTTGTGCGCTCCCTCGCGGCTCTCTGTCTGCCCACTTTGCACACACTCACCCTTAATCACCCGCACTTTCACGCACGCATACAGTATAAACCAAGCATCCCGGTAATGTGCACACATACTCAACTACATATCAGCCTTGGTGTGAAAAAAATCATGTTCTTAGCAGTTGGCTCTGTATAGACAGCGTATTCACAATATTGTGATTGGGTGGTGTTGGTCTGAGAACGAGTGAAGAGGTGTGAAAGTGAGGGGGGTGGACATGGGGTGAAGGTGAGGGGGTGGATATGGTGTGAAGGTGAGGTGATGAATCTTGTTTGAAGGGGAAGGGGGTGTGTAGGTGGAATTAAGATAAACGGGGAGGGGATACAATAGTTGGTATTAATGTGGGGAGGGTGTAGAGAATGTGGCATAAATGTTAAAAGGGTGACTGTAGTGTGAAGGTCAATGTTAAATTTAGTTCCAGTACTGATATACCGAGTGGAGAAGGTACTACGTACTTTGATGCAGAGTGTGTAGGTTCGAATCCTGTTGTGGACTAAGAGATAATGTTTGTAAATAATTTAGACTGCTTGCGAATTGTTAAGCATTTCAAAATCTCTTTCGTTGTTCACTGCATGTGGCAGAATTTTTTTAAATAACCTGTCAATGGCCTGGTGTCACGGGATATATATATATGTATGTATATATATATATATATATATATATATATATATATATATATATATATATATATATATATATATATATATATATATATATATATATATATATATATATATATATTATTGTTAACCAGAATATTAATGGTTGTGTGTCTAGTCATAACGTTGTTCATATGTATACTAGCGTTTACTGACGTCTTCGTGGGGTCTGTATTTCCTGTGCCTCATCCTGAAGGAGATTACCCGAACCCTCTGCTATATTACCCTGTCAAGCAAACCTTCTCCTGTGACTTATGTTTCGCAAGTCGCAATTCTGGAGTCCGTGGTCTTCATTTCGAATATTTATGTTCACCAGAGATTTTAAGATTTGGAAATATTTTGTTGATTTTTTTGTTTTTTGTGTATGGTGTAGAGGCCAGTGAGTTCGCGTATTAACCAGAGACGTTGTATGCAGATCAGCGATATTGTATACAGGCCAGTGATCTTGTATTCAGGAAATTGACTTTGTGTAAAGGTCAGTGACCTCCTGTTAGAGGGGCATTAGAGCAACGTTTAACCTCTGTGGTTTCCTCAGATATTTACACTGTATTCACTCAACACCTTTCACCCTCACACTTGTATAATTTTTGTCTGCATATAGCAGTCTTGAACGAATCTGTTTAGCATTAAAAATGGTTATAGTCATAACCATAATTTTTTAAAGGGATGGACCGGTAAGCTAGCGGAAGGCCTCGGTTAGATGACCAAAAGCTCCAGCTGCGGGTCATCATATGACTAAGGCCCACGTCAGGACAGAATTTTCCTGTTTCCTGACAAACCTTACCTAACCTAACCTAGAATCTGTTAACACAATCACAAGCTGCTTTCACCTCCATGCTTCTCTTACGTCTCCCTAACATACCCCAGGTCTCTCTGAGACAAATGTCTCTACCTCTTGTTCACATGTCCCAGGTTTCTCATCTGAGAGAAACACCTCTTATCTTTTCCTATTATACTCACGTTATCTATCTGAAATAAAATTATGCTACCTTACCCTCACACACCCATCGACTTGTCTCCACTGACAACAACATCCAGATGACTTTTTGCAACTCTCTGGCAGAACTTCAGCAGTAATGGGGTGTCAGATACACTGCTGGGTGCCTCCAGGCTGAGGCTCTGGCGTCAGTGGTAATCCAGCCTTCCTTGCATTATTTCGGCAAACAATGCATTTACTCGAAGACACAAAGATTAATATAACTAATATGTTTAGGTGTTAAGATTTATAACCTTTTGACTACAGCGTCATTAATGCTGTATGTAACCTGTTCACCAGAATTAAAAAATACTTTAATACCTAAAAGAGAAAGATTAAGGTAATCTTCAACATATGTACACTAAGCCTATACTTAAAAGAATACATACTCTGCATCATATACACACACACACACACACACATACACACACACACACACACACACACACACACACACAACACAACACAATATATATATATATATATATATATATATATATATATATATATATATATACATATATATATATATATATATATATATATATATATATATATATATATATATATATACACACCGTATGTCCTTGGTAAAACACCTAGCTCTGCTGGGTGCGTGATTTTAGTAGGATTTGGTGGTCCTGTGGGTTAGAGCGTCATGTGGTTTTCGCTCACCATGAGTCTGGCGAAAACAACGGGTTCGAGTCCTTGGCTAGTTGCAGTGTTGTTATTGATCAATACCACTCGACTCGAACCCATGTTGTTTTGGCCCGCCTCATGGTGAGCGAAACCACATGACGCTCTAACCCACGGGACCACCAATTCCTACAAGAATCACGCACCCAGCAGAGCTAGTGTTTTACCATGCCTCTGAGCTAATTTCATTCTATTCCCCGTTTGGAGAGGCGGCCAAAACAACATGGGTTTGAGTCCTTGGCTAGTCGCAGTGTTGTTATTGATCAATACCACTTGTTCGTGGTTACTATATATATATATATATATATATATATATATATATATATATATATATATATATATATATATATATATATATATATATATATATATGGCATTTTCATTTGTCATTTATTTTATGTCATTTACACTTTTGTGATTTATGCTTAGGTTATTTACACTTGTCGGTTACATTTGTTATTTACTCTCGTCAATACAATTTTCAACTGGAAGTCATTGGAAGACTTACGTTTCTGCTTCACTTGAATCCATCATCGAGTACAAAATGGAGGACTACATTTTCCTCCTTGGCACCTACAAAAGTTAGGAAGCCTTATTCAGCCCTACAAAAGTTAGGAAGCCTTATTCAGCCCTACAAAAGTTAGGAAGCCTTATTCAGCCCTATAAAAGTTAGGAAGCCTTATTCAGCCCTACAAAAGTTATGAGGCCCTGTTCAACCCTACATCATTCAGCTCCATAGTCGTATCCAAAGAGGGAGGAGGAGGGGAAGATATTTGGGCAGAGGACAAACGAGACGGTGGAGGTGCAGATGTCAGGTCATTAGAGGTCATATATGAGGAGAGAAGCGGACAAAGGAACAATACCAGGAGGGCTGCCTCTAGTCATCCTGGGTCATCATCGTCTGGTCTGACAATGGTTCTGTCAGAGCGTGTAGTGATACAGCCACCTACCCCACTGACACCACACACTCACAAACCGCCAACCATCTATCCGTCTGACACCACACACACACACACACATACAAACCACCTACCCCACTGACACCAACCACCTATCCCACTGACGCCAACCACCTATCCCACTGACACCAACCACCTACCCCCACTGACACCAACCACCTACTCCCACTGACACCAACCACCTACCCCACTGACACCAACCACCTATCCCACTGACACCAACCACCTATCCCACAAACACCAACCACCTACCCCACTGACACCACCCACCTACCTCACTGACACCAACCACCTATCCCACTGACGCCAACCACCTACCTCACTGACACCAACCACTTATCCCACTGACACCAACCACCTACCCCAACTGACACCAACCACCTACCCCACTGACACCAACCACCTACCTCACTTACACCAACCACCTACCCCACTGACACCAACCACCTACCCCACTGACACCACACACTCACAAACCGCCAATCACCTATCCGACTGACACCACACACACACACACAAACCGCCAACCACCCACCCCACTGACATCAAACACTTACCCCACTGACACCAACCACCTATCCCACTGGCACCAACCACCTATCCCACTGACACCACCCACCTATCCCACTGACACCAACCACCTATCCCACTGATACCAACCACCTATCCCATTGACACCACTTACCTATCCCACTGACACCAACCACCTACCCCCACTGACACCAACCACCTAACCCACTGACACCAACCACCTACCCCACTGACACCAACCACCTACACCCACTGACACCAACCACTTACCCCACTGACACCAACCACCTACCCCACTGACACCAACCACCTACCCCCACTGACACCAACCACCTACCCGACTGACACCAACCACCTATCCCACTGACACCACCCACCTACCCCAACTGACACCAACCACCTACCCCCTGACACCAACCACCTACCCCCACTGACACCAACCACCTACCCCACTGACACCAACCACCTACCCCACTGACACCAACCACCTACCCCCACTGACACCAACCACCTACCCCACTGACACCAACCACCTACCCCACTGACCCAACCACACCCACTGCACCAACCACCTACCCCACTGACACCAACCACCTACCCCACTGACACCAACCACCTACCCCACTGACACCAACCACCTACCCCCCCACTGACACCAACCACCTACCCCACTGACACCAACCACTCCCACTGACCAACCACCTACCCCACTGACCAACCACCTACCCCACTGACACCAACCACCTACCCCACTGACACCAACCACCTACCCCACTGACACCAACCACCTACCCCACTGACACCAACCACCTACCCCACTGACACCAACCACCTACCCCACTGACACCAACCACCTACCCCACTGACACCAACCACCTACCCCCACTGACACCAACCACCTACCCCACTGACACCAACCACCTACCCCACTGACACCAACCACCTACCCCACTGACACCAACCACCTACCCCACTGACACCAACCACCTACCCCCACTGACACCAACTACCTACCCCACTGACACCAACCACCTACCCCACTGACACCAACCACTTACCAACACTGACACCAACCACCTACCCCACTGACACCATCCACCTACCCTACTGACACCAACCACCTACCCTACTGACACCAACCACCTACCCTCACTGACATCAACCACCTACCACACTGACACCAACCACCTACCCTACTGACACCAACCACCTACCCCCACTGACACCAACCACCTACCCCACTGACACCAACCACCTACCCCCACTGGCACCAACCACCTACCCCCACTGACACCTCACACTGATACTGACGTAACTGAAATTTTCTATTTTCTTTATTTGAGATATTTCGTGTACGTATCTCTGTAGTTTCATCAGGATAAAAAAATAATAGTTGTTTCTACGAGTGTCTTGTTTCTACGAGTGTCTTGTTTCTACGAGTATCTTGTTTCTACGAGTGTCTTGTTTCTACGAGTGTCTTGTTTCTACGAGTGTTTTGTTTCTACGAGTGTCTTGTTTCTACGAGTGTCTTGTTTCTACGAGTGTCTTGTTTCTACGAGTGTCTTGTTTCTACGAGTGTCTTGTTTCTACGAGTGTCTTGTTTCTACGAGTGTTTTGTTTCTACGAGTGTTTTGTTTCTACGAGTGTCTTGTTTCTACGAGTGTCTTGTTTCTACGAGTGTCTTGTTTCTACGAGTGTCTTGTTTTTACGAGTGTCTTGTTTTTACGAGAGTTTTGTTTTCTTGTACCCAACGAGAAGTTTTCGTGTGATGTCTTATTCTCGTGTTTTCATTTATCAATCGCTTTGACTTATCTATTGCTGTCTATCAGTGGTCTATACTCTTTCGTATATATCAATCGTATTTATTTATTTATGTTATTCTCTTAATTCATTAGTCTCATTATTGGATTTCTTATCGTTTTCACTGTATCAGCGCCATCTATCCATCGTTTTCGCTTCTTAGTTCATGTCATTTCATTATCTTACCTAATCATTTCCTGTCTCTCATTCGTTTCAACTAAGTAATTAGTTTGCATCGTCCTTGGCTGTCTATCCATCTATCTATCTGCACATGACGCGTTGTTTGCCAGTACTCAGTGAAAGCCCAGACATAATCTGTTCCTGTTCATCTACATCTCAAGCGTCTAATTATTTCTGTAATGAAGCAATACAATTTTGTAATAGATACATGTGAGGAATGTTACATGTTTGATGTGTTGCGTGCGCTTTGTAAAGCTGCGTTGTTTACACAGGAGAATAAGAGTGGAGGAACACTACAGTATACCCATGTTAGGTAGGTCCAGCTCACACTCACCCACACCCACCTCTTTACCCCTTTTTAAAACTACCCAAAGTTATAACTTCAGTGCGCTACCTGGCAGTTCGTGCCACTCATCCGCAACTTTATTGCCAAATTAGCGCTGACGGTTACGATATCGCGAGTCATGATAACTGCTTTGAAGGGACCTGATCTCGCCACAGCCATGTTGGTGAGAGAATCGTGTGTAAAAACCTGACGCTGTGGTCACGGTAGGTTTCTGCCGACCTCTGAAGTGTATAGAAATATATCATGATGGATATATCAGTCCGGCATGGTAGAGTGGATAGAGCACTGGCTTGCTAATTGCAGAACCGGCTTTCCATGACTAATAATCTTGGCCGTTCCGTGAGGCTTACATTTCGTTTTGTCGTGAATGTATAAGTGGAGTGAAGGTGTGCATTTCGTGTGTGTACGTAACGTGAAGGCGTGCTCTTTGAGTGTCGTGTACGTTCCGTGAAGGTGTATGTTTCGTGTGTCGTGTACGTGCCCAGAATATGTACGTGTCGTGAAGATGTACATGTTGTGTGCCTGTAAAGTTCACATTTGCTGTACTAGAAGCATCTTGAATGTGTATATTTAAAATAGAAATGTCAGCACAACACGAGAATGAATTCAATATCTCGTGAAGGAAAAGGCAAATATTTTCTATTGTAAACATAAATAGTAAGAAAAACACCCGGGAGACACGATGATGATCTTGAGTTTGAAGCAACGATGCCTTCAGTCATATGAGAGAGAGAGAGAGATTCTGGTTTACATATATTCTAATCATACGAAGCAGAGTTTTAATTTCAAAGTTTAGAGGCTATTTACAACTATAAAGCACCATAGACTATGTTAGACTGCCTCCCGTCACGCCACCACGTACTCAGCAATACAAAACTGCATCAGTTAAGACTGCAGTAATGCATCGTAATCGCTGTGAAGTCCCTCATAAACTTGGCTGTGAGAGAGATGAGAGAGAGAAGGGTGAGAGCAGGCGAACAACCGCTCTTCTCATTATGATAATGAACCTCTGTTGGTCTCATAAATCCAGCTGAGCAGCAGTGAGTGAGCCTCACGGTCCTCCACACAAACCTCCTCACAACAGAGCTGCTCTCCAATGAGGTGGACTAGCACTGTTCCTGCCAGGAATAACTAATCGTCTCACTGTTCATCAAATGCGAGGCGACAGCGTGTAGAGAATGTATACGAGAGGGAGGGAAGAAGGAAGAGATGAGAGAGAGAAAGAGAGAGAGAGAGAATTGTAGAAAGGACGATATCACTAAAACCTTCCGCTTTTCACTTAGACTATCCACTTTTCCTAACACTGTTGAATTCACAAGATAGGAGCCATTATCCTATCTCGACTTTTTTTTACGAGGCCATCCACTTCCACAACATGCGGCCCAGAACACTCGGCTAACACCTACAGGTGAACAGAGGCAAAATAGGTAAGAAGACTTGTTGATAACTTTTACCCCGCCATTAAAACCAAATTCGGGTCCCTTTATAAGCGGAGTGCTCTACCATGACGCTACAGGTGCAAATAAAGAGTAACTGCCCTCTCGACCAGCGAACCAGATGCTAAGAGTATAACGAGTGGGCCCTCTTGCTATGCTAGCATCATGGTTCAACCCAGCCAATCACAAGGAAGCTCGCCGAAGTTGTAAAGCGATGTTGGCCAATCGTGAAGCGAGTGTCAGACTTACCTCCAAGTCTGGTCGAAGACGGTTCTCACCGTGTCTCTTGCTTGCAAAATGCCTTTCTGTATATATCCTCTGTAAATATTGTACATACACTTGAATGCTATTGTCGTGAAGGATATATTTATAAGTGTTTACTCACTGCTGCGTTTTGCTCGTTCCTCGTTTCTACCTTGGTTACTGTGCTACGAGCAGGGGTGCAGGCCACAAGACTACCCCTGTATTCGTAATAAAGTGTTTGAAGTCTCCTCTTACAGCTTGTTCCTCAATAAGGATAACAGTTTTATTCTTCTCTGCAGCCTCATTAGTTTACTTTTATCTTATTTAAGGATTAAAACTGGACAGTTTATTAAACATCGGGATGTGAAAAAGACATCAAGTGCGACCAATATTTCGAGTATTTTGTACTTTAAGTTTTAAGTTTCTCGCAGTTGGACACTGTTCTCACCACCTGATGGAACTGTAACAAATTACGTTGAAAAAAACTCTCTATTGTGTTTGTCTATTTGTTTCTTGATACACTGACAGATTGTTTCAGTTAACATCAGAGTTAGTGAAATTCCAAATTATAATTGCATCATCATCATCACTATTATCAATTACAATATCGAGATAATCATACGAAACTGTATTTTCTTGATTCTGTTTGAATGATCTATACACAACTCCAAACTTTACTTAATTATCGTTGTGTTGTCTCAACACGCAAGGAGATAATCTCATCTACCTTCTTTGTGTTAACTTTACCACTTGTAACTTCTTATTTTTATAAAGAAATATTTTTTGCTGCTTATTAACAGTTCAGATAACAAATGGCTGCTTGCCTTATTTGTTCATATTTCATTTAAAACAATAATCTCGACGTTTTCCTATTATATTTGCATAAAAACCGTCACAGCCATTTGCATAAAAATCATTAAACTTGGGCTCTGGATGCACACACGTGTCCTAATGCTTTCAAAGCCGTGGGAAGATTACCTGACATGTTTTAAGGGTAATCTGTTGACTTTTCGTGTATCCTCTGGCCTGACATGCTGTTCTTTACACCTCTATCCTACTCACCTGACTCGTTCACTCAAGTCTGAATTCATTTCGGGTAATCCAGCGGTCGCTGCTGCTGTTGTCCTCCACGTTCTTGTACCTTTACCTTTGGTATACCTTTGATGACTTCCGAGAGAATTTCTACTTCCGGAGCCCTGCCATGGGACAAGGGTATCTTACTGTACCTCCGCCGTTAAGCCAGAGCCACTAAATCGGTCATCAGATAAAGGCCAGTTATCAAAAAAGATTATCCTGAGAATAACTAATAACTGACCTATTGTTTCTAGTAGCTGTTCAGCTACACACACACACACACACACACACACACACACACACACACACACACACACACCACATGCCCCTTAACCCCTCCCCCCTCCACACAAACATACCTGTCTCAATCACCCTTTCTGCAAAAGCTAGTGAGATGTAAAACATCCGAGAACAAACTTCTAATACTGCTGAGAGTGTTTCAGAGGCTGGTTATCCTGGAGTCTAGATAATCACATCTAAAGGCTATATTCACCTGCTTTTCACGCTCAAAAGCGGGACATGTATTTGATCACTCACCTATCTTCTAACGCTTTTCACAAATCAATTATTTATTGTTTTGGTACCATAAAAACATTTCCAGGAATAGAATTTATAGTATCTCTTCTAATATAATTTTATCGGAATAAATCTTTGAAGATAATTATATATTTTACACGCATTAACCATCCGTTTGGTCCAAAAATCCTCTTTAATTATTATTTATTACATCAGCCAGAAAACAAGAGCAAATAATGACGGTACAGCCTCTACTTAGTCGGTCACAAATTCAGGACAATACGACACAAGCCTCGAATCAATCCATACTTTGTGAGTCTCTGGAACAACATTTTAGTGAACAAAATGGGATACATCAGCAGTGTGCTGCTACTACTCGACTCTATACGACAGTTACTAAGTAGGAGCAAAAGCCATGTTCTCCCGTCATAGTCCATCACGCCGGATGGGACTCATACAAGGTGTTGAAATCTGTCAGCCTGAGCTGGGAGACTTTGGTAGTGCAGTGAGGATATCGTCAAGTATTCCAGCAAAGGTTCATCAGCTACGGGAGCTTCAGAGGTTTCGATCTAGTGGAGCTGGAGTTACTATCACTTGGGAAGTGACATCTCTCAGGTAGCCTACCCTATGCACAGGAGAAATGAAATTTTATGATGAGTAGAAGTTTTCGGTTTTGAAACGACGTAATAAGTAAAATATATTGAGTATGAAATAACAATATTCATTAGCAATACTTTATATGTATTCTTATCATACCAACGAATTTCAATGTAAAGTTACATTTCTATGAAAAAAGTATTTGTATAGCAAAGCGAATTATGAAAATATTTGTTCTTATGAAATGACCTTCTTAAAAAGAAGGATTTCATTAAAAATGCGTATTCTTATAACGAAGAATTCACGCTGATTGGTTACTTCAGATTAAAGCCTGTGGTATAAACCTCGGTAATAGTTACCGACAAACTGATTTAGAAAAACACGCGAGCAAACACTAGGACATATTTACTAGAAAACGTTACGGTCCTAGAAGTGATCAAGGACCAGGGACCGAAACATTTTCTAATAAATATATCTTAGTGTTTGCTAGCTTGTCTTTCTAACCCAATTAAAGCCTGTCGACTACTCCCAGGGTCACTCAACAAGGCTGCAAGTCTCACCACTTCAGCTCCTATCACAGAGATTAAAATAAATTCCGAGTGTATGCATGGTGAGAGACATACACCTGAAGGTGTATATGCAGGGCTGTATGACAATTTCGGGTTTAGAACTTTTATTATATTAATAGTAATCTAGTCGTATATATATCCCTGGCATTCGCCGGAAAAAAAAATGAGGCTTTTTACAAAAATGAATTCACATGAAACTGTTTATATGAAAAAAATGAACATTCATATTCCTGAAAGCAAAATATTTTGTGTATTTGCCGCCCAGAGTTCATAGATGAAGAAACATTGAAGATTTATGAAATAGGTAATGATCTAAAATACCCAAGATACTTATTTGATAAGTCCTTTAAAATTCCTAGTAATACATTTTGCAATTCAAAAAAAGACAAACAACCATCGTCAACCAAGAATATGTTGGTTCTCCATAACCACGAAAACCTTCTTGGTATATCTTCTCTTCTTAAAGAATTTTAAAATCAAAGTAGTATTTAAAAATCTTGACACAGTAAAAAAATACTGATTAAAAATGACAGCTGACGGCTGTTTACAATATTCTCTGTAAAACATGTAATAAAGTGTATTACAGGCAAATTGGAAAAAGCCATGAAGTTAGGTTACAGCAACATAAATATATTATTAGAACTGCACAAGAGTCTAATGCTCTGTTTATTCATGTGAGAGATTTCAGCCTCCCACTTAATTTTCAGAAAGCCGAGAAAATTGTACAAAGCAGGTCTATGGTTGAAATATAACTGAATCAAGTTTCATAAAAAATAATATTGATTTTATTATGAATTAGATTAATTTATAATTAATAAAATATGGGAAGAATTTAAGCTATGTGTAACATATTGGGATGGGAGTAACAGTGTAGGTGAGGAAACATATCAGCCTTATAAGCCGTCTACTGGTCTATTATTTTACATGTCCTTGATAATGTGAAAAATCCTGAAGGCGCTTGGATGTTCACTATTTTTTCACAGTGGTTGCTTATATATGCAAAAAACCACATGGGGAGTTCAAATGTGGTTATTTTGCAACTTTTATTGCTCGTTCTGCGATTATAAATATATATATATATATATATATATATATATATATATATATATATATATATATATATATATATATATATATATATATATATATATATGAAGACAACCACTATGAAAAATGAGATTCCAAGCGCTTTCATGTACTCACATTATCAGGAACTATAAAGGAAACATGACAAGAGGACTTATATGGGCAAGACTACACCTCACAGTCACATCACACTAACAAAGAACACCTCACAGTAGCGTAACATCTCACGACTCTGTGAAGAGGAAAACAAGAAAGGACCTGAAACTCTTCCCAAGAATAAGATTAGTCCAATTTATCATTAAATTCTTCCCAAATTTTATTAATTATAAAAGAATCCAATTTATATAAACCAAAAGAAATATTCATATTATTCTTGGGAAGAGTTTCAGGTCCTTTCTTGTTTTCCTCTTCACAGAGTCGTGCGATGTTACGCTACTGTGAGGTGTAGTCTTTGTTAGTGTGATGTGACTGTGAGGTGTAGTCTTGCCCCTTATATAAGTCCTCTTGTCATGTTTCCTTTTATAGTTCCTTGATAATGTGAGTAGTCACGAAAGCGCTTGGAATTCCTCTATTTTTTCATAGTGGTTGTCTTGCATATTCTGATATCACCTGATTACTGTGATCTTTTTGCATATATATATATATATATATATATATATATATATATATGAGGCGGGCCAAAACAACTTGGGTTCGAATCCTTGGCTAGTTGCAGTGTTGTTATTAATCAATACAACTCGTTCTTGGGTACAATAATATAAAATACTGCTTGTTGAGGCTAGTACACCAAACGGGGAGAATGAAATTAGCTCAGAGGCACCCACACCACCGTATGTCCTCGGATCACGGTAAAACACCTAGCTGGGTGCGTGATTCTTGTAGGATTTGGTGGTCCTGTGGGTTAGAGCATCATGTGGTTTTTGTTCGCCATTAGGCGGGCCACCCAGCAAGGCAGGGTGGCCCGAAAAAGAAAAACTTTCATCAGCATTCACTCCATCCTTAAGAGTAGCGCATTCAGTAGGTCTGAATGTTGTACTCGCTACCAAAGGACATACGGTGGTGTGGACGCCTCTAAGCTAATTTCATTCTACTCCTGTTTGGTGTACTAGCTCAACGAGCAGTATATATATATATATATATATATATATATATATATATATATATATATATATATATATATATATATGTCGTGCCGATTAGGTAAAACTTGCGATTTTGGCTTAAATAGCAACGCTCACCTTGCCATATAAGACGAGGGAAAATTTGTGTATGCAATAATTTCGCCAAAATCATTCTGAACATAACGAAAAATATATTTCATTGTGTTTGTTTATTATTAAATTAATGTTAACGTATCTAAAATATATTTAGTTGGGTTAGGCTAAATTAATGGCTTGTTGTAATAAGGTTAGGTAGGTTTTCAAAGTTTCTCTTGGTACAAAATTATAAATTCTTACATTAACATAAATGAAAAAATATATCTCTAAACGTATAAGAGAAAATTTTAGAAAGGACTTAATTTGAGATGAGTTCTTCTAATTGACCAGTTTTACCTAATCGGCAAGACATATATATATATATATATATATATATATATATATATATATATATATATATATATATATATATATATATATATATATTACTGTAACCACGACTCACCATGAGGCGGGCCAAAGCAGTGTAGTTATTGATCAATACCACTCGTTCGTGGTTACAGTAATATATATATATATATATATATATATATATATATATATATATATATATGTCGTGCCTAATAAGTAAAACTGGTCAATTAGCAATAACTCATTTAAAATTAAGTCCTTCCTAATATTTTCTCTTATACGTTTAAAGATTTTTTTTTTTTCATTTATGTTAATGTAAAAATTTATTATTTTGTACCAAGAGAAACTTTGAAAACTTACCTAACCTTATTACAACAAGCGCAATTTAATTTAGACTAACCCAACTAAATATATTTTAGATACGTTTACAATAATTTAATAATAAACAAACACAATGAAATATATTTTTTACGTTAGGTTCAGAATGATTTTTGCGAAATTATTGCATACACGAATTTTCGGTTGTCTTATATGGCAAGAATAGCGTTGCTATTTATATATATAGATATAAGTTAATTTCGTTCTGTAATGTAAATATTTGTAGCGAAATTTGTGCATTTTCATACAGTATACACAGTCTAGCCGGAAAATATTTTACACATGCATGATATTATAATTCTCAAGCCATTATAAGACACATAGTCATTATAATATATATTTTTATAAAAAAAATCGTAACCCAGAACTTTTGTCTTCCCATTTTATATGAAGCCATTTGAAGCATGAAGATAATGGTGATGTAGATTCCATTTAAAGAAAATCGTGTAACACTGGAGAAATTTTTAGATAAAAGCAGATCAAGAAAATGCGGCAAGCACTATCTGAGAGAGACGATTCTCCGTTTCCTGCATTAGCGCCGGCAATCCGCGGCGCCTGAGCTCAGCGGTTATACGTTCCTGGCAGGCATCATTTTTTGCATGTCTTACAGTCAAAGGTGAAAGCAATTCTAGCATATATTGCTATCCCTTGTTTGTCATAACTGCAGCAAAGTTCCATTATCGTTATTTTCCTTCACTTTCTCTTACTTGGGAGTTACAAACAATCTTCAATGCCAACTTTTAAACACTTGATGACACAGTCAAGGGCAAAACTGATTCTAGAAATTCAGTTTTAGTTCACACATCAGCAAACTTCTCTAGAAGATAGAATCCATCAGAGAGATTATGCAAGATTTAACAAAATTCAATAGATGATCTTACGAATTACTGCTACCCTCCCCGTACTCGGATTAAACGTAATTGTTCCTATTCCTCTTAGTTGTGTAGGTACCCCTACAGGTTTTGGCGCTTCCCTGTGAGTACAACGATTACATCATGAATGTTGTAATACAATCTCTCTTCCTGAAGTTTATGTTCATTTCTCTCAAACTGTTTTCATCAACTTTCTCCATTTTCGTTACTTACGTTAAGCTAGTGTGATTTTTTAACATAAATTAACAAATTATAACATTTTACATTGACAATAAATGCAATAATGCATAGAGATTATTAAAAAAAATGAAGAACAAACAGATAACATTACCCCCACCTAACAGGCATTACAATACACAATCCAATAATCACTTTAAGTCTCGTGTCTAAGTCACACATCCGACTGTCTTAGCCAGAGTGAAATACTGACTGTGATTAGAAGGACGGGCTGTAGAATGCCATTATTATTATCACTATAATGACATTGCGAATACTCATTGACTTTTTATCGCGTATATAAATTAAAAGACATAGTATATCAAACCTTCATGACTTTCCCAACACGCGCCAGACTCACAGACGTCGTACCTCCATCGTATTAACAAGTAAACTACAAATAAATCGACTACACTGTCTTTATCATTCTCTCAATACCAGTACCAATTCATGTATTTGTCTCCCAGAATCAAATATTCTCTCTTGTCTTGCCTCTTAGAATCAAATATTCTCTCTTGTCTTGCCTCTTAGAATCAAATATTCTCTCTTGTCTTGCCTCTTAGAATCAAATATTCTCTCTTGTCTTGCCTCTTAGAATCAAATATTCTCTCTTGTCTTGCTTCTCAGAATCAAATATTCTCTCTGTCTTGCCTCTTAGAATCAAATATTCTCTCTTGTCTTGCCTCTTAGAATCAAATATTCTCTCTTGTCTTGCCTCTTAGAATCAAATATTCTCTCTTGTCTTGCTTCTCAGAATCAAATATTCTATTTTGCCTCTCAGAATTAAATACCTGCTCTCCCCTTTCTTTACGTTAAAAGTTAAATATCCACCCTCTCTTCCTGACACTCAGATGTAAATAACTTCTCACTTCTTTGACTCAAATATCTGCACCCCATTCCTGACTCTTGAGTTAAATGTCTGCTGAAGTCCCACTCCCTTTTCTTGACGTCAGTCAAATACCGAAATTCCATTTTTTTTTAATTTTTGTAGTTAAATACCCACTTCATTTCTCCGACTCTGTTACATACTTTCTTTTTCTTAATTCTCAGAGTTAACTAGTAACACCCTTTTATTAACTCTCACAATAAAGTACTTAGGACCTGTTATGTTTACCTGAGTGACTCAGTCACATATACTTTGTTAAAATTCACATTATTTCTGGTTAATTGATTCGCTTATCAGCAGATTATTTACTCTTCAGACGATGGATCCTTGATGCGAGAGTAGACTTAAAAGTTTAGTTCTTCCCCATGTAATAATAACACTTATAAAGGGCTCGTGGGTCAAGGAATTAGAGCCAGTTTAATGCCGCACGAAGAACATAATGATAACACTGTACAGCGTTTTCCCCAGTGTTGGATAACTTCATACTTGTAATGCCTCTCCTTCAAGCAATAATATGTTTGTCAAGAACGAACCGACAAAAGAAGCCAAACAGGTTTTCTTGGGGTGATTAATCTTGATGGTGCCCCTCAGGGCAGCTGGTGTTTCATAGGTAGAAATGAAAAATACTAATAAAAGATTTTTCGATTATGTGGTGTTTGGCGGTTGACAACATGAAAAATCGCTCTATTAAATGTCTGTTTTAGAAAAATGTCTGATTCTGAATCTATTTACGAGCTGTAACTAAGAGAAATATCTTGACGTTATGATGAAGTCTAAGAAAAAGCACTCAAGCAAGCAAACCAACATACACATTCACTGGCACACATATCCATGTGTTCATATCCCCTCCCCCCCCACGCACACACAACAGGCCAAGTGTCTTAACGATAAGTGCCTCTGGCAATTAGTAACTAACTACTGTAACTAACATATATTCACGTGGATACCAGTACTCAGCTTGCATGCACCAACCAAAATGGCTTATGTGACATAGTGGCAGCAAGTGCTGACAACAGGAAGGGTATTTATCATGCACGGGAGAAACCTAAGCTGACAACAGGAAGGGTATTTATCATGCACGGGAGAAACCTAAGCTGACAACAGGAAAGGTATTTATCTGGCACGGGAGAAACCTAAGCTGACAACAAAATAAAACTTACTTGGCACATGAAAAAATCCAACACTGCCGATGGGAAAAATACTGACGTGGAACAGAAGAAACTAAGACTGTCAACGAAGAAATACTCGTCTTAACACGGGATAAAACAAACCTGCCAAACAAAAGAGGTATACTTCCTTGGAATGGGAGACACTAACGCTGCCAACACAAGTACCTGGCACTAGATAAACTAACACTACTAACGGAAAAAATGCTTAGCCTTTACGGAGAAGCCCGTGCTACCAACAGTTACCTGGCACTGAGAAACTAATGCAACCAAGAGAAGAACTACTTACCTGGCACTGAAGAAACTAGAGCTGCAAATATGAAAAACACTTACCTAACATTCTAGCATGAAAGAGAATAATGCAGCCATTGTAAAGCACTTTCCTAAAACAGGAGAAACGAACACTGCCACCAGGAAAAGTACTTTCCTGGCATTGGACAAAACAATGCTGAAAACAAAACAAAAATACTTATATGGCAGAAAACGATGATGGCAGCATGAAAAATACTTACCATGAATGAACAAAACAAACAGGAAAAGTACTTATCTGGCGTTAGAGAAACCAATGCTGCCAACAGGAAAACTCCGACACCAGACAAAACAACTCAAACAAAAACATAATTGCTTCATACATGAAGAGAGAATGGCAGTGCTACTAAACAAACATGATTTCAATTTTACTTATTATTAGACCGTGAAGAGAGAGAGAGAGAGAGAGAGAGAGAGAGAGAGAGAGAGAGAGAGAGAGAGAGAGAGAGAGAGAGAGAGAGAGAGAGAGCAGGAGGGAGGGAGAACTGGTCTTCATCCTTGCAAAGGGATTACGACACTCTTTCACAGCACAGCAACTGAGTCATCAAAATATAGTTCAAAGTCGTGGCCTTGCGAGTGCTAATCCAGGGAGTTGCGACATCGCCTGGTCTCCCACTCCCCTTGATGGTGATTAATTTGAGCTACACTCTCCTGAGTTGGCAAGACTCACTGCTCACACACACACTGTAAATGTGTTTACTCACCTGTATGTGAATGCAGAGGTGAGTCTCAGCTCCTGGTCCCACCTTCTCGCCGGACGCTGGTCGGTTCACTCTTGGATTCGAGAGTCTTATCGTACCTCCGTTTAAAGCTATGTATGGGTTCTGCCTCTACCACTTCACTCTCCAGGTCGTTCCATTTTTCTGACTATCCTAAGGCTAAAGTAATACTTCCTAACATCCTATTGACTCAGCTGTGTTTTCAGCTTCCAGCTATGTCCTCGTGTTCCTGTTTCCTGTCTCTCAAACAATCTGTCCCTGTCCATCCCCTCATTTTCTCTGAGTATTTTGTACGTTATCATATTTCCCCTAGTTCTTTATTCCTCTAATGTCCTCAGATTTAACTCCCTTAATCTCTTCTCATAGGACATACACACGTGTGTGTGTGTGTGTGTGTTTGTGTGTGTGTGTGTGTGTGTGTGTGTGTGTGTGTGTGTGTGTGTGTGTGTGTGTGTGTGTGCGTGTAGGAAGTGGTATGAAAAGACTGCGGAGAGATTTCATATAATAATTGCCAATTGATTTTTATAAGAGAGCAGAGTCGTAAGTTCACCTTATTAATGCCTCTTCTTTGAAAACTTTAGGAGGTTAAGTAATGGCAAGAGCGGGTTTAACTTCTGCTGGGATTATTAAAATGTTTTCCAGTTTTCTTGCGAAGATTTTATCTCTAATATCCACGAAAAATCTATGTCACAGTTTCGCGCAGATTTCAACTTTTGCTGCGGTCACTCACTTGGCCTTGATTAAAGTTGATGACATTAAGCAAGGTAAACAAGGCAATATCATCGATAAATGAATTCGTAGAAAAAAATATATTAACTGAAAAAAATGGAATAAATGAATTCAGTAATAATGACAAGCTTGAAAAGCAATGAACTGCTTAAATAAAACAAGAAAAGATTTCGAAAATTTTAAAATAACAGAAACTGCTTTGTTTATTGTTCCAGCTTGTCTCACCTTCCTGTGGCCTCTGGCTTCTTCATTGTCCAGTGACCCTGCTTGCTCTATCTTTTTCTTTTAATGTATGGTGCTGGTCTCTCTAATTATTTTTATTCGTCGTAGTCCTCTCTTCTCTTATACCTACCACCTGTAATCAACTTCACTTCCTCACAAATTTGAGTGCCATTGCTTTGGCACCTCAACATCCTCTCTCTGATTGATTTTAACTGCCCCAACATTCTTCAGTCACAAAATCCCCTAAATCCATTTGGAGGATGCATTCACCCAGACGTATGCACGTCAGTGTGCGTTCCCAAAGTTCTATTACTCTCTGTAAATACACTGAAAGTTTAATTGTATCCCAATTTCAGAGATTAAAAGTATAATTGTCTTAGTTACTGAGTGAATTGCAGTCTTAAGGGGTCATTGCTCAGTTGATAGACCTTAAAGCAGTCGATGGGTCTTAATGGCTTTCGTGCCATTAAGACCCATGGGTAATCGTTAAAGCTAACAAATTAACCATTTTTTTTAGAATATTTTACAATGTCTGGTTATCTGGACGCTTGTGCAGTGTATGTCGTATGTAATGTTTATGTTAGTGTGATGAAGCACACGCTGCACTTACTCTAAAGTATAACTAGTCACTAAAGTTCCAGTGTTCTATTAAACATTTTTTGCTTTATATTGACAGAAATGCGGATGATATTTAGATGTAGCTCGTCAACTCACGGAACGAGTGGGGTTTGAACCCATGGCAAGTGAAATCGTGTTAATACGGTTTCGTGAATCTAGATGCAACTCTCTCTTACTTCAAGATAATTTCTCCCTAGCATCTTCTCTTTCTTGTCCAGTAAATTTTCCCATATACATTTCTTCTGTTGCTTCCTGTATAAAGTCTCTCTTGTAAAGCACATAACTTTCCAGCTTTCCCCCCTCTATCTCTGATACTGAGCATATATTATGATCTACACTGATTCATTTGCTTCCTCAGTCAAGCCTCGTCTGTGCTCGAGTGCTCATTGCTGCTATTTTTTCAAAATTTTCTTTGCGTTCATTAAATGTCCTTTGGGCAGCCTGTATAGTGTTAAGAAAGCTGTCAGTACGTGAACTGGACCTAACTGGCCGTGTTCTCTGTCTATAACCAGTCTTATCCGTGGTGCTCATCCACTTTCCCTTTATCCCTCTCCACTACTTCTACGTAACACTGTTTCATCACCTCCCTTTTTGTTTTCAATTTTCTGCTTCAAATACCACGCCATTTGCCAGAATTAAATTTTGCATATAACCCTCTCATATTTCCTTCCTCTCTTCAATTATTCGTTTCAGATGTCCAGAAATATTATCGGAATACGACTTACCTATTATGAAATTCAGACCCACAGTCCCCTCCTGTATTCTATGTCCTTACCTCTTTCATTCTGCTTTCCTCTCCTTCCTAAATCGCCTTTACTCTTTTTTCCCCTTGCCTTCATTTCTGTCGTCTCTTTCTCTCTCGCGTAAGGTCCTCCCTGCACCCTCGCTCTTCCAGGCTATCACACCCCTACACGACGCCCCTTACACATCCCACATTGAGACCCATAACATACCCCATCCCTTCACTCCTAACACATCCCACCCCTTCACCTTTAACACGCTCCACCCTTTCACCCTTAGCACAGGCCACTGGAAGAAGCCGAGGCGTTGAATGGGAAGCTTCTGCTTGAAAATGTCGAGAGAATACGGGGTTAATTGTGTACGAAATGCGATCATTCGTTGCTGGCTCCCGGCATCCGCCTTCCTAGCTGGCTACATTCTCACCCAATAAGTAACGCTGACATATTTTACTTGCTGTTACCGACGCTGTCGCTGCTGTTGCTGATGTTCTCGTGGTTGCTGTTGCTTTCGATACTAAGACTACTGACGTTGGCAGTATTGTTGATGATTTTGATGACATTGTGCTTGATGGTTGAAGTTGTTATTGAGGCTATTTTCTAACGCCATTGCTGCTATGCCTGCTGTTACTCCCAGCGTGGTTGCTGCTACTGCCAGCGTGGCTGCTGCTACTGCCAGCGTTGTTGCTGCTACTGCCAGCGTGGTTGCTGCTACTGCCAGCGTGGCTGCTGCTACTGCCAGCGTTGTTGCTGCTACTGCCAGCGTGGTTGCTGCTACTGCCAGCGTGGTTGCTGCTACTGCCAGCGTGGTTGCTGCTACTGCCAGCGTGGTTGCTGCTACTGCCAGCGTGGCTGCTGCTACTGCCAGCGTGGTTGCTGCTACTGCCAGCGTGGTTGCTGCTACTGCCAGCGTGGTTGCTGCTACTGCCAGCGTGGTTGCTGCTACTGCCAGCGTGGTTGCTGCTACTGCCAGCGTGGTTGCTGCTACTGCCAGCGTTGTTGCTGCTACTGCCAGCGTGGTTGCTGCTACTGCCAGCGTGGTTGCTGCTACTGCCAGCGTTGTTGCTGCTACTGCCAGCGTTGTTGCTGCTACTGCCAGCGTTGTTGCTGCTACTGCCAGCGTTGTTGCTGCTACTGCCAGCGTGGTTGCTGCTACTGCCAGCGTGGTTGCTGCTACTGCCAGTGTGGTTGCTGCTACTGCCAGCGTGGTTGCTGCTACTGCCAGCGTTGTTGCTGCTACTGCCAGCGTGGTTGCTGCTACTGCCAGCGTGGTTGCTGCTACTGCCAGTGTTGTTGCTGCTACTGCCAGCGTTGTTGCTGCTACTGCCAGCGTGGTTGCTGCTACTGCCAGCGTGGTTGCTGCTACTGCCAGCGTGGTTGCTGCTACTGCCAGCGTGGTTGCTGCTACTGCCAGCGTGGTTGCTGCTACTGCCAGCGTGGTTGCTGCTACTGCCAGCGTGGTTGCTGCTACTGCCAGCGTGGTTGCTGCTACTGCCAGCGTGGTTGCTGCTACTGCCAGCGTGGTTGCTGCTCTTCTTGATGCTGTTGATATTGAAGTTGACGCTGTTGATATTGCTTCTTATGTTGCCATCATCTTGTGTTTGTATCTGCTGCTGCTGCTGCTGCTGCTGCTGCTGCTGCTGCTGCTGCTGCTGCTGCTGATGGTGAAATAGTTGCTGTAGACGCTGATATTGCTATGGTTACTATTGTGCTTTACTGCTGATGCAGTTGCTGCTATTGTCATGATTACTGCAGCTGCGAGTGTTGTTGCTGCTGTTGTTTGCTGCCACTTTTGTTGCCGTCACCGCTGCTGTTACGCCTCTTGTTTTTTTTTGTAATTTGCATTAATATTTGCTGTTGCTGTTATTTCTTCTGTTGTGAATACACACCACTGCTGATACACTGTCTGTCCTTACTGTGATTACTGCTGCACTTATTGTTGCAGCTGTTGTTGTTACTAGTGCAGCTGTTGGTGTTACTGCTGCTGCCGCTGTTGGTGTTATTGCTGCTGTTGATGTTACTACTGTTCTGTTGTTACTGCTGTTGCTGTTGGTATTACTGCTGCTGTTAGTGTTACTGCTTTTATGTTGTTACTGCTGTTGCTGTTGGTGTTACTTATGTTATGCTGTTACAGCTGTTTGTGTTACTGCTGTTATTGCTGCTTCTGTTGGTGTTACTGCTGTTATTCTGTTACTGATGTTGGTGTTACTACTGTTGTTACTGTTGCTGCCGATGGTCCTATTGATACTGATATTGGTGCTACTGATGCTGCTGTTGATGTTACTGCTGTTAGAGTGCTGTTGATGCTACTAGTGCTGCTGTTGGAGTTACTGAAGCTGCTGTTCTCGCTGTTGCTGTCGGTGTTGTTGTTACTTCTGTTGACGTTGTTACTTCTACTGATAGTGCTAACTGCCGGTGCTGTTGTTGTAACTGGTGGTGCTGTTGGCGTTACTGGTGGTGCTGTTGGTGATGCTGTAGTTGGGATTCCCGGTTCTAGTGTTGGTGCTGCTACTATTATGGTAGCTGTTATAACTGCTGATGTGGCTGTTATCATTGCTGCTGCCGTCACACTGTTACTAACCCGTCTATTTTTGCGTGCGTCACACGGTTACTAACCCGTCTATTTGTACTGGCGTCACACTGTTACTAACCCGTCTATTTGTACTGGCGTCACACTGTTACTAACCCGTCTATTTGTACTGGCGTCACACTGTTACTAACCCGTCTATTTAGGCTGGCGTTTCTGTTACTAACCCGTCTATTTGTGCTGGCGTCACACTGTTACTAACCCGTCTATTTGTACTGGCGTCACACTGTTACTAACCCGTCTATTTAGGCTGGCGTTTCTGTTACTAACCCGTCTATTTGTGCTGGCGTCACACTGGAAAGACCACTGAAACACATAGCTACACATCACAAGCACAATATAACCATTGAAAGGCTACAATTTATACGTGTTAGCATGTAACATATGTCAACAATTAACATGAATAAATTAAAAAAATAGCGCTTTAAATAAAATAGATGCATGAGAGCCTAGTGCATGATGACTCACTAAAATGGACAGCCTCTCTCTCTCTCTCTCTCTCCCTCTCTCTCTCCCCTCTCTCTCTCTCTCTCACCTCAGTATCTGTGTTCCGGGATCACCTGATGGTAACATTCTGATTGCCTTACTTCCGTCTGCTTGGTTTGTGCTCTAGATTAAGTAACTGAATGTCAGTGATTATATAGAATTGAAAAATAAATGAGAGTAACGTGTACACTGTCACTTGAGAAATATTTGCAAAAACATTTTGAGACACAATAGGAGTGAGTGTGTGGGAGGGTGTGTGAAGGTAGAAAGTTGAAAGTGAACATAGATAAGAGTAAGGTGATGAGGGTATCAAACGATTTAAATAAAGAAAAATTGGATATCACATTGGAGAGAGGGATTATGGAAGTAGTAAATGTTTTCAGATATTTGGGAGTTGATGTGTCAGCGGATGGGTTTATGAAGGATGAGGTTAACCATAGAATTGATGAAGAAAAAAAGGTGAGTGGTGCGTTGAGGTATCTGTGGAGACAAAAAACGTTATCCATGGAGGCAAAGAAGGGAATGTACGAAAGTATAGTGGTACCAACACTCTTATATGGGTGTGAAGCATGGGTTGCAAATGCTGCAGCGAGGAGGAGGCTGGAGGAAGTGGAGATGTCCTGTCTAAGGGCAATGTGTGGTGTAAATATTATGCAGAAAATTCGGAGTGTGGAAATTAGGAGAAGGTGTGGAGTTACTAAAAGTATTAGTCAGAGGGCTGAAGAGGGGTTGTTGAGGTGGTTTGGTCATTTAGAGAGAATGGATCAAAGTAGAATGACTTGGAGAACGTATAAATCTGTAGGGGAAGGAAGGTGGGGTAGGGGTCGTCCTAGAAAAGGTTGGAGGGAGGGGGTAAATTAGGTTTTGTGGGCGAGGGGCTTGGACTTCCAGCAAGCATGTGTGAGCGTGTTAGATAGGAGTGAATGGAGACGAATGTTTTTTGGGACCTGACGAGCTGTTGGAGTGAGCAGGGTAACATTTTGTGAAGGGATTCAGGGAAACCAGTTAATTGATTTAGTTGGATTTGAGTCCTGGAAATGGGAAGTACAATGCCTGCACTTTATAGGAGGGGTCTGGGATAGTGACAGCTGGGGGGAACTTATTCTCAGCTGTCGTATCTGAGCGCCTCTGCAAAGACAGTGATTATGTATGAGTGAGGTGAAAGTGTTGAATGATGATGAAAGTATTTTCTTTTTGGGGATTTTCTTTCTTTTTGGGTCACCCTGCCTCGGTGGGAGACGGCCGACTTGTTGGAAAAAAATATTTAAAAATGATTAATTACTGTTCAAACAAACATAATTAATACTGCTTTGATTACTTAAATTGCTGCTTTGATTACTGAAATTGCTGTTTTAATTACTTAAATTGCTGTTTTAAATACTTAAATTGCTGCTTTGATTGCTAAAATTGGTACTTTGATTATACACTTAATAACTTGATTAGTATCTAAATCTGTATTTGAATTGATCTAACTACCAAGTGAACACAAAAGATCAATTAAGAAAACAAGCAAGAAGTACTGTACATGAACTGTACAAAGACTCGACTGTACCCATGCTAATGTACATGAAATGTACATGTATATCATAAAAACATACACGTGTGTGTGAATAATATATACACAAGTATGTGAATAAGACACAGCATGCGGTTATGGCATTTAATGAAAAGACGTTTCGTTTTCCAGGCACTTTATAAATAAATCCCTGGTGGGCGAAACGTCTTTTCAGTAAAGGCCATAACTCGCATGTTGTGTCTTATTCACATGAAATGTACAAAAGTAGCAGAGTACATTCCTGGGCCACTGAAACATTTTCTATTTTCTTACTTGGGACCAAAAACTCCCCTGAATTTTTCACTGGCTGAGGGAAAATAGATGTACATTAAGGTCCTCCATTATTTCACCTGTCTACCTTACCTACGAAAACAGGAGTTAGTTTCGTGTGTGTGTGTGTGTGTGTGTGTGTGTGTGAGTGTGTGGGTGTGTGTGTGTGTGTGTGTGTGTGTGAGTGTGTGTGTGTGTGTGTGTGTGTGTGTGTGTGTGTGTGTGTGTGTGTGTGTGTGTGTGTGTGTGTGTGTGTGTGTGTGTGTGAGTGTGTGTGTGTGTGTGTGTGTGTGTGTGTGTGGTGTGTGTGTGGGTGTGTGGTGTGTGTGTGTGTGTGTGTGTGTGTGTGTGTGTGTGTGTGTGTGTGTGTGTGTGTGTGTGTGAGTGTGTGTGTGTGTGTGTGTGTGAGTGTGTGTGTGTGTGTGTGCTCACGTAGTTGTATTCACGTAGTAACACTCAACTTATCTAGTATTCGCGTAGTAGCACTCAACTTATCTAGTATTCGCGTAGTAGCACTCAACTTATCTAGTATTCGCGTAGTAGCACTCAACTTATCTAGTATTCGCGTAGTAGCACTCAACTTATCTAGTTACGTACGTTCAGTCGCACTCTAGTTGTACTAGCATAGTTGAACTCCCATCTAATTTTGCTCACTTTGTGGTGAACATTTTTTTATCCTCAAAGTGTGGGTTACACACAGGGGCTGCGTACTCGCTGAGTCGTCTGACCCACGTCCTATGCAGTGTCCTGAAAGACTTTACCGAAGTATTTGAACACTATTCTAAATAAAGTTCAATAGACGTGCATACATTGCCACGAATGTTCAGCTGATGTTCCTCTTCGGTTATATGCTTGACGTTTTGGTTACCCCATTTGCCTCTGTATCCCCTAGTCTGCATTACGTATCTGTTTTTTTCCTCCACCATTTTCACGAACTTACAGTTGCTGGGGCTAACATTTAATAGTCATGTGTGTAGTCTAAGTCTTCTTGTACAGTAGCTTTTTCATGTCTTCTTCGTATATATTATTATCATTCATGTTACGTTATGCACAAACTGATCATAGAACTTTATCTCCCTTGTTATACGTGTGTGTGCTCTCGTTTTATACTTACTGTGTTTATGTTTTTGGAGGTTGAGCTCATGAGAGTTTAGGATTTTGGGCTTCAGTTCTTGTGTCAGCCTCTCAACCTTACCTGACTTTATCTGGATTAATCATATATATGTTTGAAGCCTTGGATTGTTACAATTTCTACTGTGTCGTTCTATATTCTGGTCCACTTCTAAACTACACTTATACTACAGCAATTTTTCCCGAACACTAGTGTATCTACCATTCATCAGCGTGTTTTGTTTACATGTGTTTATTTCCTGTCTTTTTTCTTGTCTTCCAGTGTCGGGAGTTTAAATTCTTGTGAATTATGTCACGAGTTGTAAAATCTCTCTTCGTAGTTACAGTTTCTTAGTGCGCGTACCATCTGTGTTGCAAATCATTGAAGCTTCTTATTTTTCTTTACGTGTTTGAGATGAGGGTCCCGCGAGGGGCCCCTCTTATGGGATTGGTCGGATGTATGTTGTTTACATCGGTTTGAATTCTACTTCTTTAGATTCTGAGTACAATTCAATTCTCGTGTTTGCAAGTTCGAGGCACACAGCAGATGATTCGGTTCTTTTGACGCAGACACTGTAGCTGCTCACCCCAGTGGTGGTGCAGACACTACACCACAGTTGCTCACCCCAGTGGTGGTGCAGGCACTACACCACAGTTGCTCACCCCAGTGGTGGTGCAGGCACTACACCACAGTTGCTCACCCCAGTGGTGGTGCAGGCACTACACCACAGTTGCTCACCCCAGTGGTGGTGCAGGCACTACACCACAGTTGCACACCCCAATTGTATTGTAGACGCCAATGTTATATAAAGACACAAGAACAATGCATGGGGAACATAGAGGACGGCTCCCTCACCATGCGTTGCACACGACTCTTTTAAACACATGTAGTCGCAAGTTACCTCGTGCGAAGTACCGACACTGTAGCTACTGTAGGTACTGTAGCTACTGTAGGTACTGTAGCTACTAGCCACAGTGTTTGTGTGGACACAACACAGTTGATCCCCACTCCCGTCCAGTGTTGTGGTGTACACAACACTTGGCTGCTCACTCCAGTTTTGGTCTCCTGCTCCAGTGGACGAGATAGTATTGAATTAAATATTATTGAGTGATGTAATATTGTAGCCTCCTGTCAGTACGTGTCTATTCTTAGTAACTCTTAATTAAAATTTCGTTATCAGTGCTAGGAAATTGTTCTTGACGCCCTGAATAACACTCAACGGGGAAAGTTGAAGCTATTGCACAATACGTTGTGAAATTCTTCGTATGTACGAGATACTAAAGTACACAAAGGCACAATACCGTGACTGGAACAATACGCAAATAAGCCAACTTGGAACATTGACTACTCGCACTAACAAGTCCAAGTCGGTCCGAAACGTCGTCATAAAGTTTCTTTTATGTGTGGGTTATTTGTACGACAGAACTAAGATCTATACAGGTAATTCTCATAGATTTACTGACAAAAGATAATGGGAAATATAATAAAATGGACAGTTGCTGAAGATACCATATGCTGATCTCAATACCTAAGCAAAAACTTTAGATAAATTTGTTAATGAATACACGTTTTTTCCATCAGGCTGTAAGTCAAACCATTATGACTGACGACTGAACTGACTTATATACCAGTCTTGCATAAACTAGATGAACTAGCGAACAAAAAAGGTCACATAGCTGTATGAAGAAAGAAAAAAGTTTTACTTGGGATGAGGCAATTGCAATTGCAATAGCTTCTCTAAGAGACGCTGTGGGTAACTAATTAATTGTATGGTTTTCTTTATTTGCTGCCGATTACTATACAACAGTAAAAATCTGTAAGTTCTCCCCAAAAATTAAAAAGGGAGAGAAAGGAAATTTCTAAAAAGCTGTTTCAGAGTTCACTAGAATAAAAACTAGAATCAAATAAACACTGAGAGATGTAGAAAGAAAGAAAATTCCCTCTCCCTCAAAGGAATTACATCAGTAATTCGTTTTCTGTCACTGATAAACGAATATACTTTGAGTGCACAAGGCAAGCAGAGACCTGCAGCATATATGAATTTGGAAGACTAACTGCGAGGGAGTGTGGGACGTGTGTATGAGTGTCCAGAAAAACTGAAGCCGGCAATTACTCGGTTATATTGTGCTGGAGAAGGTACCGACACACATGCTAAGACCATGGCCTACTGGGTGGAAGGGAACGACTGTTTGTGAGCTCGGGTGGAAGGGGGTGATGGAGAACGAGGTAGTGGTGTGAAAAACAGAGAGAGAGAGAGCTGTTTTTAGCCTATTATTTGATCACAGGAGATGACCTAGTATAAGTCAACCTTCGTTGTATATACCAGTAACCGATGTGGTACCAGAACGGATCTAAAAAACCTCTGGAAATTCCCTCAAGAAATCAGTAATGCACCACTGATCTGTACTGTAATCCCTCGGTGAAGCTCATCTCAAAGTCTTCAGATTCACTTCACTCCCATACAGAGACTCGTAACAGACCAACAGCAAGTAAAACTGGTTGTTTAACTGAAGAGAAGCTAATAAAACTGATGGGGTCCGGAACTCTCAAACTGAAATCAACACAACAGGAAAACATTGGTGGGAAGGGAAGCTGGTGTGCCTAGAAAAAACCACGAATAGTCAGAGCCACTAACGTAAGCACTGAGCTTCGCTAGACTACTGTTTCTGAAGCCTTCTCTCTGAATAGGAATGGCTTTCCTGTACATATTAGAACGTGTGAATTTTTGTCACATCTCTCTAACACCGTAACATAAATGTTTATTATTTTAATTCTGTCTAACATCGTAATTTAAATGTTTATTATTCCAATTCTGTCTAACATCGTAACTCAAATATTTGTTATTCCAGATCTGTCTAACATCGTAACTCAAATATTTGTTATTCCACGTTAGGAAAGGTTAACGTAAAGTAACATATATTTACATAGTTAATCGACGATAATGAAATAACAAACGTGAGCGTTTATTAACTCTTCTAACTCCCACTCGTGTGGGAGTGAGATGAAGTGGCCTAGGATTGAGTTATGTAGATGAGAAAGACTAATAGGAGTTAATTGTAAGGATGTGAAAGACGAACAGCACTCCCAGAAGACTGATCTCAAGCATCTGAAAGAAAGGTGGATTAGTATCAGCAGGGGAGGAGGTAGGCATAAGTCTGGTAACACTGGAACACGAATAGATACGCCGATCTTTATCAAACTCAAGACATTGTCTTAGGTAAGGGAGGAGCGACAGGTAGGTTCACTTATATGAGAAAAGATTGAGTCAAACTGCATTTTCTTAACTTACAGAAGAGAAGTTAGCTTTTAAATACCTCGTGAACAGTTCTACCAAACTGCTAGACAGTTACACACCATGGTATTAAAGACGCACAGTACTTTTAGCTTTATGGGATACATTCAGAGAAAAAATATGTATAAAGATATATTTTCTCTAGAAAATATACCAGAACGAAATTAGTAAAATATAATATTGTGTATTGACTTTAACAGATCAGTCAAAGCACTTAATTTCTTGACAGTTTCCAAATTATATTTGGCACACGCTGAAAAAAATTTCAACAGAGTTTATAAGACCGTTACTTAAATTCTGAACAAAAATTTACAGTAAAAATACTAATTAAAAACAAATTTCAGCAGCACTTCTTATATTAGGGTTCACAGATTAGCTAGAGTAGCAGCAGAAAATTGATGATATGTGCGATGCTGCCCTAAGGCAAACATGCATTAGTTTTGTAAATAAAATTAGTTGCGAAACTTATTAAGGAGTAACTGACTATGAAAGGCAAGAAAATGTATACACATATAATCATAAAATACAGTAAAGATTTAAAAGCTAATTCTCCAATACATAGCAAAATTGAAGTGAATATTTTCAGGATTTTATGAAATGTTACAAATATTCAGACAACCTTAAGGAGAAGTCTCAGTATTTTTCTTGATGTCTTTTCATGTTCTTCGAGGCAACTATACCTGCAGGAGGACCCCGTCTGTAATTCTCTAAATCCTTTACACCTTATTAAAGTTCTGCACTCTACTTCTGGGTTGCGGTTACCCTGGGTATCAAGTAAGGTCAAAATGGTGTTTTGAGTTTGGTGTATCTCCGCCTTTGTTGTCATTGATCTGTTATTCCTCAGATCGATGCACCTAAAAAAAAAAAAAGGGGTTCTAAATTTGAAAAAATGGGGTTTGACCCATTTCATTAGCACAGACGTTAAAATCTGAGCGATTCGAAGAGAGAGTTCTCGAGGCAGGGCAAGAAAATGAAACAAGAAAATATATAAGACAATAACACTGACTGTACCACGACAGGTATTTACCTGATAGGTGTTCTCATTTACCAGCCTCATCATCACCTACTGCCTTACTCATCTCTCATAAACCTTCCTTAGCATCACTAACTACCTCACTCATCCCTCATAAACCTTCCTTAACATCACTAACTACCTCACTCATCTCTCATAAACCTTCCTTAACATCACTAACTACCTCACTCATCTCTCATAAACCTTCCTTAACATCACTAACTACCTCACTCATCCCTCATAAACCTTCCTTAACATCACTACCTCACTCATCCTTCATAAACCTTCCTTAACATCACTAACTACCTCACTCATCCCTCATAAACCTTCCTTAACATCACTAACTACCTCACTCATCCTTCATAAACCTTCCTTAACATCACTAACTACCTCACTCATCCCTCATAAACATTCCTTAACATCACTAACTACCTCACTCATCTCTCACAAACCTTCCTTAACATCACTACCTCACTCATCCCTCATAAACCTTCCTTAACATCACTAACTACCTCACTCATCCCTCATAAACCTTCCTTAACATCACTAACTACCTCACTCATCCCTCATAAACCTTCCTTAACATCACTACCTCACTCATCCCTCATAAACCTTCCTTAACATCACTAACTACCTCACTCATCCCTCATAAACCTTCCTTAATATCACTAACTACCTCACTCATCCCTCATAAACCTTCCTTAACATCACTAACTACCTCACTCATCCCTCATAAACCTTCCTTAACATCACTAACTACCTCACTCATCCCTCATAAACCTTCCTTAACATCACTAACTACCTCACTCATCCCTCATAAACCTTCCTTAACATCACTAACTACCTCACTCATCTCTCATAAACCTTCCTTAACATCACTAACTACCTCACTCATCCCTCATAAACCTTCCACGTTATTAAAAATAGCAATAAAACAATTATCAGAATTAGTGTTATTGTTGCTGCTGCAGTAGAACAGTAAGCAGTAGTAATAACAGTAGCAGCAGCAGCAGCAACAACAACAACAACCACAACAGCAGCAGCAATACCAGCAGGGACCAACAGCAGCGCCAGCAGCAATAGAGGTCACTACCAAAAGAATAACGTCAGCAGCTTCGACAACAGTCGCCTTAGCAAAAGTAATAAACAACAGGAAAAAAAGATAAACAATAGTATTAGCAGACAACGGGAAGTAGACACTGGTAACAGGGAAGATGCAACAATAGTATCCAAAACAGTAGCAACAACAACAACTGCAACAGTAATAACAAAACAACACTAGCAGTACCATCAACAACAACTATAGCAACAACAAAAAACAACAACAGCAGCAGCAACAACAACAGCATTAGCAACAACAAAAACAACAGTAGCAGCACCGGCAACAACTAAAAAAAAGCAGTAGCGGTAACAACAACAGCAACAACAGAAACAACAGTAGCAGTAGCAACACCAGCAGCTGCAGCAGCAGCAGCAGCAGCAGCAGCAGCAGCAGCAGCAGCCAGTGCCAACACGGCCACCTAAGGCACCATATGTTTCACACTGGCTGACTCCAGCAGCAAAATGCACAAGAAATCCCCCGGATCTGAGGCCCATAGAGCACACACATATCTCTGCATGATATCAAATCGTGACTTTAGTGTTCCTCCAGTCGGTATAAATCGAGCACTTAGGAAAAAAAGGGCGTACGTTGGCCTTCACAAACTTGGTGTGAGCGGAGAGGCAGCAAAAATGGACTGCATACTTTCGTTGTTCTCAGTGAGCACTTGGGGGGAAAGGTGGTGAGCGAAAATGGAAAGCTCTATATAGGCGAATTTTTGTCCAAGTTTGATTTCCTCTCTTTGTATTTTTTTTTTCCTCCTCTCGTGTTCTGTGTTGTCCCACGATGTGCTCGACATTATTCTAGCGATATATATTTCTCGACTCCTAAAAAACACAGTCATTTTTTTTTGGGGGGGGGGGATGAGTCGCCGTGATACTTGATTTTTTTAAAAATATATTCGCTATTTTTTTGTAATTCGCTATGTTATTTAATTCGTAAATCACGAATCGTGAAAATATATTTCTCGTAAAGAAGACGATGGAAACTTAACTCATGTTTCTTATACATCGAAACATATTTCTATTTAATGTGGGAAATGTGAGTTTTGAGTGAGTGCCAGT
>WNWK01004703.1:62500-122500 GCA_009830355.1 Cherax destructor
AGTGGAGGCAGGAACCATACATAGTTTTAAGACTAGGTTTGATAAAGCTCATGGAGCAGGGAGAGAGAGGACCTAGTAGCAATCAGTGAAGAGGCGGGGCCAGGAGCTATGACTCGACCCCTGCAACCACAAATAGGTGAGTACAAATAGGTGAGTACACACACACACACACACACACACACACACACACTCACACACTCACACACACACACACACACACACACTCACACACACACACACACACACACACACACGCACACACCAGTTTGGAACCCACACCTGGTCAAGCACGTCAAGAAATTAGAGAATGCGCAAAGGTTTGCAACAAGGCTAGTTCCAGAGCTAAGGGGAATGTTCTACAAAGAAAGGTTAAGGGAAATCTCCCTGACGACACTGGATGACAGGAGGGTTAGGGAAGACATGATAACGACATACAAAATACTTCGAAGAATAGATAAGGTGGACAGAGACAGGATGTTCCAGAGATGGGACACAGAAACAAGGGATCACAATTAGAAATTGAAGACTCAGATGAGTCAAAGGAATGTTAGGAAGTATTTCTTCAGTCACAGAGTTGTCAGGAAGTGGAGTAGTCTGGCAAGTGAGGTAGTGGAGGCAGGAACCATACATAGCTTTAAGACGAGGTATGATAAAGTTTATGCAGCAGGGAGAGAGAGGACCTAGTAGCGATCAGGGAAGAGGCGGGGCCAGGAGTCTCGACCCCTGCAACCACAAATAGGTGAGTACACACACACACACACACACACACACACACACATACACACACACACTCTTCCCCAAATTATTATTTTGAAAATGAGACATGTGCCCCCACTTACTGCATCCCACCAATAAAACATATAAAACACTCATTCCTATTACTCAGATGACCACTCAATTAACCTCCATTTATCGGCCGTAATGATTACTCTTAACAGGTTAATTGCATGTCGGGTCACTCGATCATATGGTCGGGTTCTCCAGCTCTTTAATCTGTAACCACATGGTCGCCTCTGGATTTGATGGTCGCTCAACTGGCAGTAACGATGAGGGAAACCACCAATTACGGGGTGATTAGCGTCCCTCCGCTGTGTTGATTGGCTGAAGGGGAGCAACCCAGAGTCGTTATGCTTGTTTCCTTGTTGCGAGTTTGTCAGATTAGGAGATCACGAGTCTTGCCAGAGGAGATGTATGGGGTTGAGCGAGTAGTTAAAATTGGATTATACCATGTATTTGAAAGTTAGGAAAAATGATGGGTTTTAAGATATATATATATATACACACACTGTGTGTGTGTACTTACCTAGTTGTAGTTGCAGGGGTCGAGTCATAGCTCCTGGCCCCGCCTCTTCACTGGCCGCTACTGGGTCTCTCTCCCTTCGCCGTGAGCCTTATCATACCTCTTCTTAAAGCTATGAATGGATCCTGCCTCCACTACATCGCTTCCCAAGCTATTCCACTTCCTGACCACTCTGTGACTGAAGAAATACTTCCTAACATCCCTGTGATTCATCTGAGTCTTCAACTTCCAGCTGTGCCCCCTTGTTGCTGTGTCCCATCTCTGGAACATTCTGTCTCTGTCCACCTTGTCAATTCCTCTCAGTATTTTATATGTCGTTATCATGTCCCTCCTTACTCTCCTGTCCTCCAATGTCGTCAGGTCGATTTCCCTTAACCTCTCCTCGTAGAACATGCCCCTTAGCTCCGGGACTAGTCGGGACTGTGTGTGTGTGCGTGTGTGCTGTGCAGTGCAGTGTGTGTGTGTGCGTGTGTGCTGTGCAGTGCAGTGTGTGTGTGTGCAGAATTACAAAGTGATCTGTACAGGCTGCAAGCCTGGTTCAGAAACTGGCTCCTGGGTTCAACCCCACCAAGTGCAAAGTCATGAAGATTGGGGAAGGACAAAGAAGACCGCAGACGGAGTACACTCTAGGGGGGCCAGAGACTACAAACCTCACTGAAGGAAAAGGATCTTGGGATGAGTATAACACCGGACACATCTCCTGAGGCGCACATCAACCAAATAACTGCTGCAGCATACGGGCGCCTAGCAAACATAAGAATAGCATTCCGACATCTCAATAAGGAATCGTTCAGGACCTTGTACACCGTGTATGTTAGGCCTATATTGGAATATGCAGCACCAGTTTGGAATTCACACCTACCCAAGCACATAAGGAAATTAGAGAAAGTGCAAAGATTTGCAATAAGACTAGTCCCGGAGCTAAGAGGTATGTCCTATGAGGAGAGGTTAAGGGAAATCGACCTGACGACACTGGAGGACAGGAGATATAGGGAAGGATATGATAAAGACATAAAATACTGAGAGGAATCGACAAGGTAGACAGAGACATGATGTTGCAGAGATGGGACACAGCAACAAGGGGTCACAGTTGGAAGTTGAAGACTCAGATGAATCACGGGGATGTTAGGAAGTATTTCTTCAGTCACAAAGTGGTCAGGAAGGGGAATAGTCTGGGAAGTGATGTAGTGGAGGCATCATCCATACATAGCTTTAAGAAGAGGTATGATAAAGCTCATGGAGCAGGAAGATTGACCTAGTAGCGGCCAGTGAAGAGGCGGGGCCAGGAGCTGGGAGTCGACTCCTGCAACCACAACTAGGTGAGTACAACTAGGTGAGTACACACACACAAACACAGGGATGTTAAGAAGTACTTCTTCAGTCATAGAGTTGTCAGGAAGTAGAACAGCCTGGAGAGTGATGTAGTGGAGGCTTTAAGAAGAGGTACGATAAAGTTCATGGAGCAGGGAGAGAGTGGACCGAGTAGCGACCAGCGAAGAGGCCGGGCCAGCACCTATGAATCGACCCTAGCAAGCACAATTAGGTGAGTGTCCACACACACATATATAAACAAACTTACACACACACGACTTCAAAGGAAAACGAAAACTTCACATGGTTAGATTAATCCTGTGATGTGGACACTCACTCTTCCTGATTTATGTATTTAACGATCATTTCACTAGCACTCCTGAAACAAAAAAAAATCAATAGCTTCGAAAAAAACGAGAAAAAATCCTGCTCAAAAATGACCCAGCTGGCCTGGAGAGCGCCAGAAATCTCCAAAATCCGCGGAGAAACCCTCTGAAAATTGTAAGCTATTTAGTGGATTAGTTTTAGCGTGGGTTGGCATAGAGAGCACTGGCTTAGCCCAATACATTAGCTGATTGATGGCAGCCTTCCTTCATTTACTCCATTAATGTGGATCTATTTTTTTTTTCAAATATTTCTTCATTTTCTGAGATTCAATTTCATCCTCTTTCAAACTATTTCTTTTAGTGGGTCAACATCACTATGTACTTAAAGAGAACCTACAAGATTAACTAAAAAATCTACTCATCTTTTCTCTCAGAGTCTATGGCTCCTCTGTAACATAAAGTGGAGGTGATGTCCCGATATATAATGCACAGTGACCGTCCCAGAGTCCGGAGAGCTCTGGTGTATTGCTCTCACTCCACTACCCTCAAAACCGACCATCATTATTTATTAAGTACGAGGGAAGCAATTCTAGTGACCAAATAAACAAGTCACCCGGCAGGGTAGGCATTACACCTTACCTCTCTCCTGAAGTGATTTTAAGCAGGAAACATCAGTGGTATTTACACTACTGGCCAAACTAAACAGGGAGTTAGGAGTCTAAACAGGGAATTACTGAGGTTTCTGTACGAAGGTTAGAGCCTCTGATACTCACTGTGCTGCATGACCCACACGATTTGGTTCATTATATATATAATATATATATATATATATATATATATATATATATATATATATATATATATATATATATATATATATATATATATATAACCGTATTTAATGAAGCTTACAAAGATCGTGAAGGATCAAATAATTTGAGAGCAGGCTGATCCGGAAGCTAGATGATCTTAACCATAAGAATAGGATTGAGGAGATTAATCTTACGTTATTGAAACAGTCGGAGGAGACATGATAATGATGCACAAGGTATTCAGAACCACTGGCAGGCTAGACAGGGACAGATTATTGAAAATATTAGAGACTAAAGTAAGAGGGCACAGACGAAACCTGAATGACTGAATGAATAACAAGTCATAAAACTGTAGCTGGAAGATTTAGAGCTGTAAATTGAAGCTGGACGACGTATATATTCGTGGTGGATCCTGAGGATGCAGTCTATGGGGTTGTGGATGAGTGCAATGAGCTTGATGGGGAGATGGCAGTAAACTATGCGCATCACATACCATTACAATACTTAGAACAAGGGAGTGGCTTTCCCTATTCCTGCACTTAGTTAATACAAATAAAAAGGAAAGTTTGATGTTGGGTTGCTTGAATGTGCGTAGATGTAGTACAAATGTTAAGAAAAATATTTTTGCTAATGTTAGGACTGTAATGAAGTTCTGTGTACTACAAGAGAGAGAGAGAGAGAGAGAGAGAGAGAGAGAGAGAGAGAGAGAGAGAGAGAGAGAGAGAGAGAGAGAGAGAGAGATAAAGAAAGGAATTGGAGAGTTTTAGTGGGAAGGAACTGTATTAAATTTTGGTTTATCTGAGAGAACGCGAGGTACCACAGAAGCGGAAATGCTTAATTAACAATTGCAGAGAGACAAGAAGCACGTACGGATATTTAAATTGAAGATTAGAATAAAAGTAGGACGGGAGAAGTGGGAAAAAAGTTTTTTTTTTTAAGCACCGTAAGCTAGAAGAATCTAGAGGAAAGAAGATTCTAGGAAATGTTAAGGGAATATTTAAGGAAGTTTGAAGTTAGCAAGAGAGTAAATGTCTGTGAAACTAACGCCAAATTCAGTGACGGTGTTGTTGACGTACAGTGGCACAGTGGCACAGTGGGGAAGTTGTCAGTGTTAGGTGTAAATGGCACTACAAGAGGCAATACATGTGTCGAGGTGAAGAAAAATGATACGAGGAATGGTGGCAGCACACAGCCATAGTAGTCAACTGGTCTATGTGAGAGCTGATATTTTTGTCAGTGCTTAATATGTTGAATAGCCTCTCTCTCTCTCTCTCTCTCTCTCTCTCTCTCTCTCTCTCTCTCTCTCTCTCTCTCTCTCTCTCTCTCTCTCTTCCATTATTCTTCTAATCTCATTATTGTCCTACCAGAGTGTCCCAACACCCCGCCTCACTGTGACCCCCAACACACGACCGTGACCCCAACACCACGCCTCACTATGACCCCCAATACCCCGCCTCACTGTGACCCCCAACACACTACCGTGACCCACAACACACCACCGTGACCCCCAACACACCACCGTTACCCCCAACCCCCCCCCACGCCGTACCAAACCATCATTAAGAAGCACAACTCGCTCGTTCCAACCCCACGCCGAATTAACCTGCCCATTCCTGCGCCATGAGAGTGCCATCCCAAACTCCGTACTCTAAGTCGGCCATCACTCTGTAACCCTACCCGAGAATGGGCTGTAAGAGCGAGTGTTGATAGCTCGTTTCACCTCCCAGGGGTTTAATTCTCTACGTCTCCTGCTTATGACTTTAGAATCGTCGGAGCTGCAGCATCCTATTATGCATTTTTTTACCTCTCAGATTGGCTGCTCCTGTGAACTGTCAACTTCAGTAGGATTTAGGTAGGTGGGTTGGTGACGGGTCCTGGGTGAGCGGTGTTTAGGTGGTGTTTGGGTCGTGGGTGAGTGCCTGGGTTCGTGGGTGGATTGAGTTGGTGGGTAGTGGTGATTGGTAGGGAGGGAAGGATGTGGTGGGAAGGATGTGCTTAAAAAAGCCTTCGAGAAAGTCAAGCAACAGTTATTAAATGTATAATTTTCAATAGTGTAGAGTGAATACACTCATTTGAGTATTACTGACTAATTTAAGATACGAAAAAATGTATAAATTCACGTGAAACATTTTTAGACTTAAATTTACATGCTTAGGACATTTCAGAGTGAAGCACTGCGTAAGGTATGCTTCTTCACCCCCACGGTGGAACCCATGCCAGGAACCTGACGAAGAGATACCAATGTAGTTTAATGGAAACTTTATTGCTGACGTTTCGCCCACACAAGTTTGTGACCTGATGAATCAAGTTTGTGACCTGATAAATCCCACTGGGTGGGCGAAACATCGTCAATGTGGTTTCCATGTAGTCACATTTGTGTCTGTTACTGTCTGTATTTGATATTAGTCCCAACAAACCCAGATAACTATTTATTGTTACCTGAAAAGATAGATATTACGAACACAGGTAAAGAATGGCCTGTGAGACCTGGTCGTAATGGGAATGTGGAGCAAACAAAACTCAACAGTAGACTATAATGTATATTTGCCTTCACCAGATGATGTATACAAGTATGTACAATATGTACAGATGGAACAGTAAGTGTACACCCCGATGACAGATGGCAAAGCAGAAGCCAAAGAGAGAGCACCGTGCTCAACCAGCAGCTAGGCAAGTCTGCCAATGCTTACCACAAGTAAGCCACGTTGCTTCAGCTTTGGCGGGCTTGCCTGTGATTGACCAATGAACCAAGGTACTGATTTAGCGACGAGTACCCTATTGATCGTTAAACTCTTAGCACCCTGTTCACTGGTTGGGAGGCAGCCTACATGGGAGTGTGACATACGCCGAATAAATTGTAACATACTCTTTGGTATAAACCTTGGTAATAAATACCGACAAGGTGATTTAGAAAAACATGTAAGCAAACACTATGACATATTTACTAGAAAACATTTCGGTCCTGGGAACAAGGTCTCAGGACCGAAACGTTTTCTAATAAATATGTATTAGTGTTTGCTTACGTGTTTTTTTTCCTAAACCAACATACTCTTTGTATGCCACAAGAGACGACGGGTGCAAGGAGACTTGCCTACGCCTCCAACCATCAATCTTGCATTGATGGCTGGAGTCTCTACTGAACTATATTACACCAAATGATGGTTTTACGAGATAATGAGAGTTCCTTCATATTTTATGACGTAAAACTCTTCTCCAAGCAGTTGTTTGAAAGGTTATATTTAAAGAATGATATGTATAATATTAAGCAATATGGATGTTGGGTAGAGGGTGAAGTTGGAGCCACAGAAGACTTTCACTTAGTCAGGTTTTAAGACTGGTATCCCAAGCTGCAAGATCTTTACGACTCGCTAGATTCATACTGATCATCCTGGGCTACACTGAAGATTAAGCAGCTATGGTGTAATAGAGACCACATTAACACTGAACACTGCCTGGCACCATAAGTGCCTCTGTTATCTTTCTCCTTGCGTGCGCACACACACACACACACACACACACACACACACACACGTATGATAAAGCTCATGGAGCGGGTAGAGTGACCGAGTAGCGGACAGTGAAGAGACGGGGCCAGGAGCTGTGAATCGACCTCTGCAACCACAACTAGGTGAGTACACACACACACACAGACACATATGCTAGAGTTCTATGACAAGGCAACAAAAGTTATGCAGGAGAGAGAGAGAGAGGGAGGGAGAAATGGGTGGACTGCATCTGTTTTGGACAGTAGCGCACGAGAGACTCACAAAAGCTATAGCAGCAATAGCAGGGAGAGCGCTACAGTTTATCAAGGAATACATAACATACACAACAGAAACGTCACTGACATGTTGCCTGTGTTGAAGACTGAAACGAGAGGTGACCGTCCAAGACGAGAGATGACTGTCCAAGACGACAGGTGACCGTCCAAGACGAGAGGTGACCGTCTAAAACGACAGGTGACCGTCCAAAACGAGAGGTGACCGTCCAAGACGACAGGTGACCGTTCAAGACGAGAGGTGACCGTCCAAGACGACAGGTGACCGCCCAAGACGAGAGGTGACCGCCCAAGACGAGAGGTGACCGTCCAAGACGACAGCTGACCGTCCAAGACGAGAGGTGACAGTTCAAGACGACAGGTGACCGTCCAATACGACAGGTGACTGTCACTGTCCAAGACGAGAGGGGACAGTCCAAGACGACAGATGACCGTCCAAGACGAGAGGTGACCGTTCAAGACGACAGATGACCGTCCAAGATGACAGGTGACCGTCCAAGACGAGAGGTGATCGTCCAAGACGAGAGGTGACCGTCCAAGACGTCGCGCAGTGCCAGTGGAAGCAAGAAAAATGTAAATTTGTTGAGAACGTATGGAATTTTGAACATTTAATCAGTTAATGGCAGCCATGGCACCAATGGCTTCGCTTATAATGTGATCTAACCGACTTTGTGACTGACCACCTACACCGATAATCAGGTTTAATCCAAGGAAAGGGAGGATAGCTCCAGTTTCTTGGTTCATCGGCTCTTCACCCTTCAATCGTTATTTATATCGGAATATAACCTGATTCCATGGCTATAAAGAACACTACACGAGAGCACTATAATATTAAACTCAAGCAGGAAATTATTATATATATATATATATATATATATATATATATATATATATATATATATATATATATATAATAAAACTAGTTAACACAGTAATTTTAGGCTTCTCAGTATAGGGAGAAAAATGTTAGGTTATCTTTACTCTCTTTTTCCATATCTCTCTCTCTCTCTCTCTCTCTCTCTCTCTCTCTCTCTCTCTCTCTCTCTCCGGAATGAAAATACAATACCCTTCTCACCAGTTCTCACTCGTGACTCGAACGATGCTGGTTCATGATCTTACTAATTGCCAATTTGCACCTAACAGCCTGCTAGTGTCAGTAACTCCCACTTACTCATTTATGCTGCCATATTTATGGTCTGTAAATACAGAATTCTGTCTGGTTGTGATATATGAAGCATAAACGTTAATGACGAGGGGGTTAAAGTAGCTCTCTCTCTCTCTTTCTCTCTCTCTCTCTCTCTCTCTCTCTCTCTCTCTCTCTCTCTTCTTTCTCTCTCTCTCTCTCCTCTCTCTCTCTCTCTCTCTCTCTCTCTCTCTCTCTCTCTCTCTCTCTTCTTTCTTTCTTTCTTTCTTTCTTTCTCTCTCTCTCTCTCTCTCTCTCTCCTCTCTCTCTCTCTCTCTCTCTCTCTCTCTCTCTCTCACACAGTACATTGACTTCTCAATTGTTACTAACTTTGGAAACATTAACCTCGCAATTTTTAATACCTCGGAGACACCACTAACATTAACCAACCCGTGTAAACACACGAGTTGACTTCATCTTCTGAACCACCTGATCTTCTCTCTAGGTTCTTTTTAAAGCGACATTCAGCCTCACCTTCGACCACTAACCTAAATGCAATACAAATGCAATGCAGTGTTAAATACAATACAAATACAATGCAGTGTTAAATACAATACAAATGCAATGCAGTGTTAAATACAATACAAATGCAATGCAGTGTTAAAGAGAATGTAAATGCAATGCAGTGTTAAATACAATACAAATGCAATGCAGTGTTAAATATAATACAAATGCAATGCAGTGTTAAAGAAAATGTAAATGCAATGCAGTGTTAAATACAATACAAATGCAGTGCATTGTAAAATTCAATACAAATTCTATTCAAATTATCTCTGAATTTGGAGACACTAGAATAGGAAGAATAGGATACACACGGAAATGCGTTAGAAAAGCAACTGGAGATAGTGGGATAAGGAAAACAAATGATACGAGTATTAAAATGGATACATATAAATACATAAAAGATGCACAAGGAGACACATTGAGAAAGGTACAGATACTGATACATAGATAGCGAGACCTAGGGAGCAATATCCGGGGATAAAGGAGGAACAGAGAGAGAGAGAAAGAGAGAAGTTGCATGGAATGAGAGACACACATAATGGAAGGTGTGTGTTGAGTCGGCCATTTTTAATCCATCTTCCAGAATTTATTTTAAGTGATATAAAAAATACTGAAAATTCAATTGTAGTTTTTTAATCAGAAACTTTTAAGACAAAAATATGACTGAAGGTTCAGATTACGTAAAAAATTTTTTATAAGATCGTAATTCCCGTGATTTGAGGAGAGTTTAAGCATCCTTCTTGCATGGAACTTAAAAAATAAACGCAGTTCTTCCGTTATTGACATTTATCTCTAATAAACTAAGAATAATGATAAATAATATATTAAGAGGATAAACTATTGCGATTTATTTAGACTGTCGCTATAGTAATAATTTAAATGTGGGTATTTCCACCAGTGTTGGATTACTTTGCTCTACCATCATCATGGGGAAAGTTCTGTACCCGTAGTGGTCAAACAGGGTCAAGGTGGTAAGACACTTGTACAATAGTGAGATATCTTTATTCCGAAACGTTTCGCCTGCACAGTAGTCTTCTTCAGTCGAGTACAGAGAATGAAGCAGAGACAGTAGAGATTCAAAGATGCTGTAATCAGTCCATCATCCTCACTTTAGACTTAAGATGAATCTGGATTTAAGAGACCTCGACACGATTTTTTTAATACAATTTTTAACGTCATTGCGAAGATTTTAGGGTAAAGTGAAAACAGTGTTTCTCTGCGTCTGACTATTAACAAACATGTTAATTAAATAATGATAAATGTTGCATTGTGCATTATCAAAAATGTTTTGTGTAGCAGTGCCACGCCAGGCTTTTTTTTTAAACTAGTGCCATGCAAGACTTTGTACACTAGGGCCAGGATGCAGTGGCACCGTGACGTTATTGCCTGTCAACGGACCCACGACACAGGTACGGTCCATCAGCAAGCCTGGGTGCCAAAGCTGGGACAGGCGAGGGAGTGTGGTCCAGTGTTAAATACTTTCATTATGGGGTGACCCCCGTGAATCACATCACACATGCGCATAATTTGTCGAGCTGGCCGCACCTGGTCAAAGGGAGCAAGTTTGTCACCGGATTACATTTGTTTCTCGCTGGGCGCATTCTCTCTCTCGCTCTTTTTTTTTTTTTGGTGTTTTCCGTGGCCACGGTAGCGTTGCCCGTTTTGCCTCCCAGCAGCTTTGTAGCGAACCTCTGTAACATACCTCTGCAGCGCGTTTGTGTGGCATTCCTTTGTTGCATATATCTATTGCGCCCTTTTTTTTATAAATGTACCTGTAGTGCACATGTGTAGCCTCTGTAGTGGACATCTATAAGGAATCTTCATTGCGAATCTGTAGTGTAGCTCTGAAGTGCACTTTTGTAATGTACATTTATAGTGCATCTCTGTAGTACTTTACCAGCGCATTCTTTGCAACACATCTATAGTACACCTATATATCGCACATCTCTAGCACATACAAGTAGCGCAGATATGCAGCTCATCTGTGTAACTCACCTGTTTATCTCTCCTCTATAGCATATTCTGTACCTCATCTCATGTAGAGCGAGCAAATAAATTATGGCGCTATACAGATTTCAGGATTTTCGAGAGAGAGAAAGAAAGAGAGAAAGAGGATGTTAAAGAAAATCCTTTTATTACTCTAAATTTCCACCAAAGGAGTGAAGACGGTGTTACGCTGGTGATGGGTCCCTGACCAAAGAAATCGGAGCTAGCCCCCCTTCCCTTTTTGGTCGATCCTTGATTTTTATATCTCCTTCCCCAGGCTTTGGATGACCCCCCTCCCATTGGGCTTAAACGATTCCCCAACCAATGCAATAGTTTTTTTCACCAAATTTAAATATCGGTAGGAACAAATTCATTTCGAGACCTGTGTCAGTCTCTCCCCAGTACCTTCTCTGTTCCCTCTATTCCTGTTAAATCCTGATCGTGAGAGCGAAAGTTTCAGCTCTCTATCTTACCCATAACTCTTCCAATAGTAATTTTATCATACATTTTACCCGGTATGTTTAACAGCTGTCTTAGTCTCATCTGTCACATCTGTTTCACCCCATTTCATTCAATCCATCGCATCAAGCACTTGTCCCACACTCACATCTGTCTCTTCTTGACTCTTAAAAGGTGGTATTGATGTCTGCCTATTGATAGAAGGTGGTATTGATACCTCTCTGTCTTCAACATTTAACAGCCCTTTAAAATATTCTCCTTGTCTTCCCACTACCTCAGTCTCCCCATCTAACATCTTCTCTACTTTGTTTTAATCTGCTAAGCTCATTTACTCACAAGGCTTTCTCTACTTAATCTCTCTCGAAAACTTTCTTGTTCTCAAAAAAATCTGCTAATAGAGAGCCTCGCTCATCCTCTTGGTGGCTCTCCTTTAGCACTCTTACCACTCTTTTGACCTCTCTCTTTCCCTCCTTATACTTTGCCTTCTGTATATCATTTCTAAATAGAAAAAGAAAACTTTCATTTGTTAACTTTTTCATCACTACTATCCTCTTTACATCATTCCACCAATCATCAGTCTCCTCACCCATCCTAGCACTGCCTACCTCTTACTCTCACTGTACCTAGCACTGCCTACCTCTTACTCTCACTGTACCTAGCACTGCCTACCTCTTACTCTCACTGTACCTAGCACTGCCTACCTCTTACTCTCACTGTACCTAGCACTGCCTACTTCTTACTCTCACTGTACCTAGCACTGCCTATCTCTTACTCTCACTGTACCTAGCACTGCCTACTTCTTACTCTCACTGTACCTACCACTGCCTATCTCTTACTCTCACTGTACCTACCACTAATGTTCTGGCATATTTGTCCACCCCACATTAAAAACATGCACTTCACGAAATCTACCAACTAGAAAGTCTAGCCTACTGCTGGCATTGCGCCCTGTATCATATCTCGTATACTTATTTATCCTCTTCTTAAAATTAGTTATGACACCGCTTACTAGTTATGATTCAACTAGATGACCTCGTCATCATTGACCTCTGGCGTTCCAAATTTGTTACTCTATTTACAACAGTCTCACCCATTTCAGTATTAACGTCCCCCACAACCGTTATTTTTTCTCTTGTTTCAGAACTTCTTAACACATCCCAAGATCTCTCTCCTCCTCACTTCTTTCTCCCCAGGTTATTTATTCTACTCCGTATAACCCATGAATTTAAATATTTGTGTCCCCTATTTTCTTACTATATCTGATCATTTCGTATTCCCGTCGCGCGATCTCATAGTCTTATAAATACACCCAATTTAAGCTTTGTTTGGCATAGTTATGGAATATTCAGCTTTTTTTTTTCACTCATAACTTTAATATTTAATTCTCTCTTCGCACTAAGACAACGCAAGTTGAAAAGTTCCTTGTGTGTTTTGTTTTTAGTAATTAATACTGGAGAAGAGGGATTACTAATCCCTTGTTCCCAGCATTTCGGTCGCCTTCAATGACACTCATTGCTTACGGAGGAAGAATTCCAGGCCACTACCCCGTGGAAAAGACAGGAAACACTCCAGTAGTGTGTTTACACATTTAAATGCTCAATCTCATCTGTAATTTAATTTGGATGTAGCAAGTAGAAGCAAGATTTACGTGTCATCTTACGTGTTAACGAGATAGAAAGAAAAGTTTAGTAATCCTACAAGAGTGTGAAAAAATTAATATACAGTATTTCTGTTTCACACTTGTATGACATGACTGTAGCACCTCCCAGGTACTTACAATTGAATGTTTATTATTATTATTATTATTATTATTATTATTATTATTATTATTATTAATATTAGTATTATTATTATTATATTAGAAATCGTGAATAAAAATAAATGATAGAGTTCGAGGTCAATCGGACCCTTCTCTGCCTAGTGGCATAGATTTCTAATACAGTTGAAATTTTCCATAAAGGAAGTATTAGTGCTCTCCTCCGAGTCTGTCTTTGTCTAATTGGATTTCTGGTTGTAAATACTGCGATAAGGACTGCAGAGTATGATGTTACCTCTGCTGCAGTGTCTGCGGATATGGGAAGAGGAGCTTAAATTTTCCTTGAGTGAGATTTAGAATCACCGAGAGAGACATAGAGAGAGAGGAGAGAGAGAGAGAGAGAGAGAGAGAGAGAGAGAGAGAGAGAGAGAGAGAGAGAGAGAGAGAGAGAGATAGGGAAATGGACAATGGACAGAGGAAGCGAGGAAGAGGGAGAGAACAAAGCGGGCGTGATACTTTTCCCTGCCCTAAGTCAGCTTCAGGATATAAAAGTAAGTTGTTGGACAAAGGGTGTTCAGGAGAAAGGGGGACAAATAATCCCTTAATTTTGAGGAAGGCATAAAGCGGGTTTAAGGAAGACTTACCTTAATACCTCACGGGTAACACGCCCCCCTCCTCCTCCTCATCCCCCATCTCCCCTCCTCTCCTCCCCCACGCCCTCACCCCCCCATACCCCTCGACGCTGTTATCTTGTACCCGGTGTAATTACTTTTTCTTACCTGTACCTGTGTGTACGTGGGGGGGGGGGGAGCCAGTGGGACTTAATGACGACGTCTGGCAAACGTTTATTTTGAAATATAATGGAGGTCGGTACTAGTCGAATGTGCCACGGAACGAGTGGAGTCTTGAACCCCACCTGTTCCGTTAATTGATACACTTAACTAATAGTTAAATGATAGTTAAATGATACAGTTAAATGGTACAGTTAAATGATACAGTTAAATGATACAGTTAAATGGTACAGTTAAATGATACAGTTAAATGATACAGTTAAATGGTACAGTTAAATGGTACAGTTAAATTGAACAGTTAAATGGTACAGTTAAGTGGAACAGTAAAATGGTACAGTTAAGTGGAACAGTTAAATGTTACAGTTAAATGGTACAGATAAATGAAACTGTTAAATGGTACATTTAAATGGTACAGTTAAATTGTACAGTTAAATGGAACAGTCAAATGGTACAGTTAAATGGAACAGTTAAATGGTACAGTTAAATGGAACAGTTAATGGTACAGTTAAATGGTACAGGTAAATGGAATAGTTAATGGTACAGTTAAATGGAATAGTTAAATAGCACAGTTAAATGATACAGTTAAATGGAACAGTTAAATGGAACAGTTAAATGGCACATTTATTGGTACAGTTAAATGGAACAGTTAAATGGCACATTTAAATGGTACAGGTAAATGGCACATTTAAATTGTACATTTAAATGGTACAGTTAAATGGATCAGTTAAATGGTACAGTTAAATTATTCCAAATCAGGTAAAAATTTCGACTCTTCAAAAACAAATTCCTCTTAAAATTGAACTTAGATAACAAGTTTGATTTAACATTATGATAATCAATGTAGTTCTACAGAACGCAGCACCAATTCTGTTATTCTTTTTCTTGTTACAGTCACAGGCAAGCGCTAAACTAATAGGGGCCATACGGCAGCTGGCGAGTGGAAAGTAATCTGGTTGGATCCAAGGGAAAGGTAGTTGCTCTTCTCTGGATCAAGAGCCCTTCAACAGCATCATGGCGGTCAAGGTCGACATTTTGTGTTGATTGCAGTCAACTTTCTCCTAAAGCGCCTTTATTTAGTGAAGTTTATTGTTATTGTAAATGTGATTGAAGTGGATCATCCAAAATTGAATAACGGGATAAGACTTTCGTAGTGATGCTCTATTTCGTATTTTTTTTTTGTCGTCTTTATAAAAAAAATCACATTAGAGGAGCTTAGTGAGAGAGCTTATTGTATTTAATGGGTAAATTGATGCTATTTTATGGTAGTGGCGAGGGTGTAAAAGTGTGTTACTAGCGCACTTCTCAATAACAATTACAAGACGTAATGGAGGTGATTGTTTTTTGTATCTTGATTGATACAGGAAGTCTGTTGTTTTCGTAGTTGTTGTAATACGCGATTTAAGGAACTGCGCGTATATCGGTTAGTAGCATAAACGATGCGAAACGACGTATTCATCTAGCTGTTATACGACGGTGGATCGAGCCTCCGCCACATGTCTTGAATAACCCACAAGGTCACGTGAATTAAAAGTATTTACGTTGCTTACTGGTGCATAATGTGGCAGGGAGCCATTCTTCCTTCATCTACCGCAACAAAGGGGTTCAAATGCTCTTTTCTCGGTTACTGAAGTGTTATCGGTTACTGAAATGATCAGATAATGGAAAATTTCTACCACCGACTGAAGTAAATAAATTCGGTAATTGGCTGTTTGTGTTACTTGTGTAGTGAAATATGTTAGTGAACTTCACGGTCAGGTAATGAAAGATTTATCAGCTCTCTGGTCGTAATGAACAGTTTGTAATGTTAACGTTCGTGGCACTGAGTTCAGAGTACGTGTGAAAGTTTTTCGTATTTCTCCTGGGTTCCTGAGTACGTTTTCCATGAGTACGGGTGTAAGTCTCTATAATAATAGACAAGTTGTAGCGATAAAGACACACGCACAAGCAATAATGGGAACTGTATCTAAATATATTATTTTCGTCCAAGCAACATTAATTTGCTGGTGTGACCCACGTGATGCATTCTTCAGCCGGCCATATTGAATAATAAAAATGTCAAAAATTAACGAAACGAAGCAGTGTAATTTCACCGTAATACAACATTAGTGAAGAAGTGACATCAATCTTCGCACAAAATATACACGCTCCGATAATTACATGAAAACAGACGACAACAACTTTTACTGAAATTTCCAGCTTGTTTGAGCCGTGAGCAAAAATCTTCCTCCTTTTCCTCGTTTTCCTCCTGCTCCTCCTCCTCCCTGTTCTCCTAGCACACCTTCTCATTTACTTCCTTCTCAACTTCCGTATTTACTCCTCTTCCTACTCCCCATCTTCTTCCTCCTCATTTTCCCAACCTATAATCCTCTTCCCTTCCTTCCATCTGCTCATCTTCCCAAGCAGCCAACCCCCGTAAATCCCACCCCTAAGTCGCCTTCCCCTTAACCCCGCCAACTGAACCTCAAGACACGTCCTTAACAAACGAGGGAGGAAGAGGGACCCAGAATTAGAAGGAAGGCATAATTCGGAAACACACTGTAGCATAATTCGTACTTAGGTAATGGTTTAACTCCTGGTTGCGGGAAGATAAAATTTGAAATTATGGGGAAGTAATAATTCTGAGTTTATAGGATGCTGAAGCAACGCGCTACCATAATGTTAATAGCACCAGGGGGCCTTTGTGTTGGTGCTGGGGAAGCTGGGGTGGAGGATCCTCGTGTTTGTCCCCGGGGGGTTGGTTCTGTGTGAGCCCTGGTGGGTTCCTTGTGTCACTGTGTTTATCCCTGGTGAAGGGGGATGTTTTCCTTAGTGCTGGGGGGGGCATCGCTTTAGGGGGAAGTGTTATTGTCAACCCAGGGGGAAAATAGTATACATTTTAACCCCCCGGTGGCCTCCTTATCGTAGTCCTGGGAAAGGGGTGTCCTTGTGATAGCTCCAGGGAAGTGGGTGGGGGAAAGAGAAGAGAAGGTTGTTCTTTTTATTTTAATGACGTGAGAAAGGAGAGGGAAGAAAGCACATGTCTGGAAAAGTGGTTCCCAAGGAGTGGTCCGCGGTCCCCTGAGGAGCTGCAGAGTTATGACAAGTGCCGTGAACACTTCGTAGGAAGTGTTGCTCCTCTTTCCAGCACTTGATTTTCTCGGTTAACCACCAATGTCTATCACCGCAAAACATGTGGGAAGTCTGTAAAAAAATTATAGTTAGAAAGGAGGGATTCGTTCTCGAAAAGGTTAGGAACCACTGGGATTTACAGATAGCCACTGATAAGCACTGGGATTGACAAATAGCCACTGGGATAACCATTGATAACCACTGGCATTGACAGACAATCTCAGTATAGACAATAAGACCTTAGTTTTATGATCTATATCGAGGTTATGTGATGAGAGAGACTAAACTCTACACTCTAGCTGCCGGTCCTCACGTTTAGACAGTTGAGGTCAAGACAGTAAAGAAAAAGAAACATTTCCCCTTCCCGCACTTCCTCCAGCCACACCGCCCGTATGAAAAAATATGGTGGGGAGAATTGCCATTTTTAACATTCTTTTACTGCTACTGCAACAACTACTAACATTCAAATGGAAAGGAGTTCACAGGATTAACAGCCCAATGCTGGTAATTATATAGGGTAATAGTTACTTGCTTCCTATCAACACACGTGCCAGAGGATCCCTTCCATTGGTCTGAGCTTATGAAACAGTCTTGCGTTCAGGTCAGTCCACTGTCGTGGGTAATCTTTGGATGGGCCTCGAGGTTCTAGTTACCAGTGTCAAAGACTCGCGCCCCACACACACACACACACACAAACACACACACACACACACACACACACACACACACACACACACACACACAAACACACATAGGACACAATAGGACTAACAACACTGGAGGAAAGAAGGGTCAGAGGAGACATGATAACGACATACAAAATACTGCGGGGAATCGACAAGGTAGACAGTGACAGGATGTTCCAGAGAGGGAACACAGAAACAAGGGGACACAACTGGAAGCTGAAGACTCAGATGAGTCAAAGGGATGTTAGGAAACATTTCTTCAGCCACAGAGTAGTCAGGAAGTGGAATAGTCTAGAGAAAGATATAGTGGAGGCAGGAACCATACATAGTTTTAAGACGAGGTATGCTAAAGCTCATGGAGCAGGGAGAGCAGAGACCCAGTAGCGGACAGCGAAGAGGCGGGGCCAGGAGCTGAGTCTCGACCCCTGCAACCACAATTAGGTGAGTACATACATCTAAGGAACTCTAACATGTGTAAAGAGACGAGGCTCAGACTAAACACAATAATGATATACAAAAATTCTCAGTGGATAAGACTACGGAAAAGTAGTTTACGATGTGATGAAGAGCTAAGTGGCAGAGGTGGCAGCCAAGTGGCAGAGGCGGCAGCCAAGTGGCAGAGATGGCAGCCAAGTGGCAGAGATGGCAGCTAAAACTGACAGATCAGCAACAGGAATGCTAACAAATACGTACTTTCTTCCAGTCATAGGTGAGTGTGAAACGAACAAAGTGAAGAACTACAAACACCACACATTGGAATCAGTAAAGTCGGTCGATACAATACAATACAATACAATACAATAGGGAGATATAATCTCAAGACATTTTAAGTATCATATTACCACTTAAAAAAATGGTCATTATTGGGTTGCAGTAACATCAAATATCAGGTCATTCATATCGTCGATGCCAAAAAAAAAAAAAAAAAAAAAAAAAAACAGTGACAAAATGTGGATAAAATCTCAAGATTTAAGATTTCTTATCATAACAATAAAGTGGACTACCTTGAAGTGTCTCCAAGATGTTGGATGTTTTGGCAAGTAATGTTCTAGTGTAACTCTCCGTCCACACACCAGGCCGAGGCAGAAGCCATAAATAGAACCCTACAAGCACAACTTAGTGAGTACACACACAGTCTGAATGATATAAATAAGGCGATGCCAGAGGAAAACTCTAGACGCAATTACAGGAGTGGGCGGGGCCCCTTGAAGACCAGAAATTAGTAAAGATCCTTGTGAATTGTTACAGGGCGTGGCCACGAGCTGTGACTCGACCCGGCAAATACGTCTGGGTAGGTACTCTCATGCGCAGGAAATGCACATATGTAAATAATTCTTAGATAATTGATGTTTTACAAAACTTAATTTATTTTGTATTAAACAGTATACAAGTATTGTCGGTATATAAAAGTAAAGGTATCCACTCTAAGAAGTTTAGTAAATAAAATCAGAATTAATCTGCAACGCAAGTTTTGAGAGCTAAAAGTTAAACAATGCGCTTTTGTTTTGATTTATAGCTCAATGTTTTTAACATTTTTCTTAAAAACTGAGATTTCAATGCTATTTATAATTTATGAGATGTGGGTGAAAATCTGGCTATCCTAAACTATTCTCGTTTTTCTTTGTATGCATGCGAGTAATGTATATATGTGTGCGCATTTATGTATGCATATATATATATATATATATATATATATATATATATATATATATATATCTTGTAGGAGTGTGGAAGAGCCAGTTGTGGGTGTAGGGGAAGTTCGTGAGGCAGTGGGTAGAATGAAAGGGGGTAAGGCAGCTGGGATTGATGGGATAAAGATAGAAATGTTAAAAGCAGGTGGGGATATAATTTTGGAGTGGTTGGTGCTATTATTTAATAAATGTATGGAAGAGGGTAAGGTACCTAGGGATTGGCAGAGAGCGTGTATTGTTCCTTTGTATAAAGGCAAAGGGGACAAAAGAGAGTGCAAAAATTATAGGGGAATAAGTCTGTTGAGTGTACCTGGTAAAGTGTATGGTAGAGTTATTATTGAAAGAATTAAGAGTAAAACAGAAAGCAGGATAGCAGATGAACAAGGGGCTTTAGGAAAGGTAGGGGGTGTGTAGACCAAGTGTTTACAGTGAAACATATAGGTGAACAGTATTTGGATAAGGGTAAAGATGTTTTTGTGGCATTTATGGATTTGGAAAAGGCGTATGATAGGGTAGATAGGGGGCAATGTGGCAGATGTTGCAGGTGTATGGAATAGGAGGAAGGTTACTGAAAGCAGTGAAGAGTTTTTATGAGGATAGTGAGGCTCAGGTTAGAGTGTGTAGGAGGGAAGGGGACTATTTCCCAGTAAAAGTGGGCCTTAGACAAGGATGTGTGATGTCACCGTGGTTGTTCAATATATTTATAGATGGGGTTGTAAGAGAAGTGAATGCGAGGGTCTTGGCAAGAGGTGTTGGGCTAAAAGATAAAGAAGCAAATACAAAGTGGGAGTTGTCACAGTTGCTTTTTGCTGATGACACTGTGTTTTTGGGAGATTCTGAAGAGAAGCTGCAGAGGTTGGTGGATGAATTTGGTAGGGTGTGTAAAGAAGAAAATTGAAAGTGAATATAGGAAAGAGTAAGGTGATGAGGATAACAAAAGAATAGGTGACGAAAGATTGGATATCAGATTGGAGGGAGAGAGTATGGAGGAGGTGAATGTATTCAGATATTTGGGAGTGGATATGTCGGCGGATGGGTCTATGAAGGATGAGGTGAATCATAGAATTGATGAGGGGAAAAGGGTGAGTGGAGCACTTCGGAGTCTGTGGAGACAAAGAACCTTGTCCATGGAAGTAAAGAGGGAATGTATGAGAGTATAGTTATACCAACGCTCTTATATGGGTGTGAAGCATGGGTGATGAATGTTGCAACGAGGAGAAGGCTGGAGGCAGTGGAGATGTCATGTCTGAGGTCAATGTGTGGTGTGAATATAATGCAGAGAATTCGGAGTTTGGAAATTAGGAGGAGGTGCGGGATTACCAAAACGATTGTTCAGAGAGCTGAGGAGGGGTTGTTGAGGTGGTTTGGACATGTAGAGAGAATGGAACGAGACAGAGTGACTTCGAGAGTGTATAAATCTGTAGTGGAGGAAGGCGGGGTAGGGGTCGGCCTAGGAAAGGTTGGAGGGAGGGGTAAAGGAAGTTTTGTGTGCGAGGGCTTGGACTTCCAGCAAGCATGTGTGAGCGTATTTGATAGGAGTGAATGGAGGCATATGGTTTTAATACTTGACGTGCTGTTGGAGTGTGAGCAAAGTAACATTTATGAAGGGATTCAGGGAAACCGGCAGGCCGGACTTGAGTTCTGGAGATGGGAAGTACAGTGCCGGCACTCTGAAGGAGGGGTGTTAATGTTGCAGTTTTATAACTGTAGTGTAAAGCACCCTTCTGGCAAGACAGTGATGGAGTGAATGATGATGAAAGTTTTCTTTTTCGGCCACCCTGCCTTGGTGGGAATCGGCCGATGTGTTAATAAAAAATAATAAATATATATATATATATATATATATATATATATATATATATATATATATATATATATATATATATATATATATATATATATATATGTCGTGCCGATTAGGTAAATCTGGCGATTTTGGCTTAAATAGCAACGCTCACCTTGCCATATAAGACAAGCGAAAATTTGTGTATGCAATAATTTCGCCAAAATCATTCTGAACATAACGAAAAAAATATATTTCATTGTGTTTGTTTATTATTAAATTAATGTTAACGTATCTAAAATATACTTAGTTGGGTTAGGCTAAATTAAATTGCGCTTGTTGTAATAAGGTTAGGTAGGTTTTCAAAGTTTCTCTCGGTACAAAATTATAAATTCTTACATTAACATAAATGAAAAAAATATATCTTTAAACGTATAAGAGAAAATTTTAGAAAGGACTTAATTTTAGATGAGTTCTTCCTAATTGACCAGTTTTACCTAATCGGCACGACATATATATATATATTGCTCAGACACACATACAAACATATACATTCAATCATTTATACAAGATAGCAAGCTTTGTCTAATAAAAAGCACGCCATATATCTCCCAGCATTTAGAAAGCAGAGAACATGGTTTCGGCTAACATTTTCAACCTATTAAAAGGGCAATATACGGGCAATAGATTAAAATATTTTTAAGAGTTCTGTTCCTTGATATAAAACCAGCCAGCCCTGTGTTTCTTCGACACTTTCTTCAAATAGCAAGTTGATTTTCCAGCGCCCTCCCCTGCATAACTTTCCGCATGTTGCAAAACAAATAAAGAACACAAAACTGTGCTTCTAGGATGGTTCTTAGGAAAATCTAAGTGAGAGATTGTATTAGGTTAGATAAGATTTGTCTGGAAACAAGTGTGTCCTGACGCGGGTCTTACACGATGACCCGCTGCGAGAGCTTTGGGCCATCTGGCCGAGGAGGCGCCTTCCGCTGGCTTACTCGTCCACCCCTTTAAAACGTTATATTTATAATTGAGAGATTCCAGTTCATGAATTCAACATCTGCCACACAGTCCTGCACAAGATGGAAACACACTAAGAATATCCTGTCCTGCCTGCATCCTCCACGCGCGTTAAACTATAAAAATATTTGAAAATATCTCTGTAATATCCACAAAATTTATTGAGTTAATTATGCACATGCTCAGTGTTAAGGGAAACGATCGGCCATTTTTTTATCAACATGTATCCACCAGAAGTAAAAACAATTTCATTTTTTTTCTAAGAAATTATGGATCTAATTACTAAGAATTGTCCCTTTTTCTTAAGTCAACAAGATAAGGTTAAATAACTAATAGGCACATTGAAAATACTATAAATATTAAAGTCTGTGATACGCTGCATAAACAGAGAATCAGTGTACCCCACACACACATACACCCACAAGACTAGTCCCAGAACTAAGGGGATTGTCCTACGAAGAAAGGTTAAGGGAAATCGGCCTGACGACACTAGAGGACAGGAGGGTTAGGGGAGACATATGTCTCCCCTCATTCTTCGTCTTACAAGTGAATGTAATTTAAGGGTCTTCAATCTTTCTTCATACGGAAGATTTCTAATGCTATGAATTAACTTTGTCATTCGTCGTTGAATGTTTTCTAACGAATTTATATCCATTCTGTAAAATATGATAACGACATATAAAATACTGAGAGGAATAGATAAGGTGGACAGAGACAGGATGTTCCAGAGAGGGGACACAGAAACAAGGGGTCACAATTGGAAGTTCAAGACTCCTATGAGTCAAAGGGATGTTAGGAAGTATTTCTTCAGTCATAGAGTTGTCAGGAAGTGGAATAGCTTAGAAAGAGACATAGTGGAGGCAGGAACCATACATAGTTTTAAGACTAGGTTTGATAAAGCTCATGGAGCAGGGCGAGAGAGGACCTAGTAGCAATCAGTGAAGAGGCGGGGCCAGGAGCTATGACTCGACCCCTGCAACCACAAATAGGTGAGTACACATACATACACCCACACACACCCACACCCACACACACACACACACACACACATACACACACACACATAAACCCACACACACACACATACACCCACACACACATACACACACCCACACCCACACACACCCACACACACCCACACACACATACACCCACACACACATTCACAAATATAAGATCATACATGTTTCACAAACCTCAAATCATTCCGCCAAACATAATCTTTGTCAATACATTGCTGTGTAGTGCCTCTCGAAGCTTGGTAATAACATCGAAAAGGATTTCTCCTGAGGGAAAAACTGCTCCCAAACCATTTCTTCTCGTTCTGAATGACACGAACTCTCCAGAGTAGAGCTCAGCGGTGAAGGTCGAAGCTGGAGGTTGTTAGAGGAAGCCTGGTCGAGCGAGAGGGGAGAGAGGGAGTTGAGGTCGATGTGTTGGCTGTGTTGGAGGAACTGGACGAGTGAAGGAGGATGAGGCTATTGTTGTGTTCTGTTGCAAGTTATTAATATTTAGCTTTCATTCCCCCTCTCTCTCTCTCTCCCTCCCCTCTCTCTCTGTCTTCACTCTCTCTCTGTCTTCACTCTCTCTCTCTCTCTCTCTCTCTCTCTCTCTCTCTCTCTCTCTCTCATCTCCCTCTTCTCTCTCTCTCTCTCTCTCTCTCTCTCTCTCTCTCTCTCTCTCCTCTCTCTCTCTCTCTCTTGGCTACATTTCAAATATAATCAAACTTTTCTTGGAGCCAGGATATGAAAGTGCATTCTTATATTGAATGCAGATCACGCGGCCCACAAGGAAATAACATATTGAAGCTTTCAGATATTCAGTATTTTTATAATATTCCCATGAAATTGAACCCAATCTGGACGACGTATCCGTACGTCCTTAAACCGAGACTTTGATATGCTCAAAGGAATGAGCTAAACCCATAAGGGGATATGGAAGATAATCAGGTTTAATTCGGGTAAGGGGCGGCCATATCCAATTCCTTGGATCGTGAGCCCTGCATCAGCAGGGTGTCTCCCGGTTGTATAATTATCATTTAAAATAGGAGTAGCAGCATGTATCTGACATGTGGGCGAAACGTTCCATCTAACGCATCTGGCAGACGAGTGAAACGCTCCAGGATAGTATGCATCAGGCGGGTCATATACCCGCCATAACACGTCAGGTGGGTGGATCGGACACCACATATAACGGACTTGAACTCATCGACCACTCCATATAATACGCGACTCTCTGCAAAGCCTTGATAAATGGCCGTCATTTATTGCATATCGTGCAATAAGTCTCCCGTATCTGTGACGCTGAATTATTGAGCCGTCTCTTCATAAAAAGAGGTGACGTGGGTGATAACATACCTCACCGGTAGCAGCATCAAGCGAGTGTTTTATGGGAATATTTTTTTTGTATATCTGTCTCCTAGAAGAGATCACTTCGTTCTTTTTTTCACTCGCTAGTCAGAAGGCCTCTCTCTGTTCATCACCAGTCAGAAGGCCTCTCTCTGTTCATCACCAGTCAGACGGCCCCTCCCTGTTCATCACCAGTCAGAAAGAACCTCTCTGTTCATCACCAGTCAGAAGGCCCCTGTCTGTTCATCACCAGTCAGAAGGCTCCTGTCTGTTCATCACCAGTCAGAAGGCCCCTGTCTGTTCATCACCAGTCAGAAGGCTCCTGTCTGTTCATCACCAGTCAGAAGGCCCCTCTCTGTTCATCACCAGTCAGAAGGCTCCTCTCTGTTCACCACCAGTCAGAAGGCTCCTGTCTGTTCATCACCAGTCAGAAGGCCCCTCTCTGTTCATCACCAGTCAGAAGGCTCCTCTCTGTTCATCACCAGTCAGAAGGCCCCTCTCTGTTCACCACCAGTCAGAAGGCCCCTCTCTGTTCATCACCAGTCAGAAGGCTCCTGTCTGTTCATCACCAGTCAGAAGGCCCCTCTCTGTTCATCACCAGTCAGAAGGTTCCTCTCTGTTCATCACCAGTCAGAAGGTTCCTCTCTGTTCATCACCAGTCAGAAGGCTCCTGTCTGTTCATCACCAGTCAGAAGGCTCCTCTCTGTTCATCACCAGTCAGAAGGCCCCTCTCTGTTCATCACCAGTCAGAAGGTTCCTCTCTGTTCATCACCAGTCAGAAGGTTCCTCTCTGTTCATCACCAGTCAGAAGGCTCCTCTCTGTTCATCACCAGTCAGAAGGCCTCTCTCTGTTCATCACCAGTCAGAAGGTTCCTCTCTGTTCATCACCAGTCAGAAGGCTCCTCTCTGTTCATCACCAGTCAGAAGGCCCCTCTCTGTTCATCACTAGTCAGAAGGTTCCTCTCTGTTCATCACCAGTCAGAAGGTCCTCTCTGTTCATCACCAGTCAGAAGGTTCCTCTCTGTTCATCACCAGTCAGAAGGCCCCTCTCTGTTCATCACCAGTCAGAAGGCTCCTCTCTGTTCATCACCAGTCAGAAGGCTCCTGTCTGTTCATCACCAGTCAGAAGGCTCCTGTCTGTTCATCACCAGTCAGAAGGCTACTGTCTGTTCATCACCAGTCAGAAGGTTCCTCTCTGTTCATCACCAGTCAGAAGGCTCCTCTCTGTTCATCACCAGTCAGAAGGCTCCTCTCTGTTCATCACCAGTCAGAAGGCTCCTCTCTGTTCATCACCAGTCAAAAGGCTCCTGTCTGTTCATCACCAGTCAGAAGGCTCCTCTCTGTTCATCACCAGTCAAAAGGCTCCTCTCTGTTCATCACCAGTCACTCAGATAGTTTTCCCTTGTCCATCATCAGTTAGTCTGAATGTTCTTCCAGTTCATCATCAGCGAGTAGGTCGTCCCTAATTTCCTTTCCTCGTCTCTAGCTGCCCTTCCTCGTCCCTAACTGCCCTTCGTCGTCCCTAACTGCCCTTCCTCATCCCTCGTAGTCAGTTTGAAGATCTTTCCCATAAGAATATTTCGCTGTTGTCCTCTTCCTTCTTCAGCCTCAGGACAAATGAGGCCCATTGGCTGCCAACACAATAACAAAATATAAAAAGAGACCAAAGTAAATAGTGAACGTCTCTCTATAGACGACGGAACCACAAAAAAAACTATTTTTTTTTATTGCTCAGGATCTCTGAATATGAAGAAGCGCGGGAGTTTTTGAAGTGGTAAAAAGTTGAGTTTTGAGACAGTTTGTGTTGATGGGCGTCATATTCGAGAATTAAATTTGATACAATTTTTCTGCCTTTTTCAATGCCTGTCTGTTGCAAGAAAATATTTCTTTGCTTACTCTGATAATTAATACGTGAATATATCAGTTACGTGAAAATATCAGTTATATGAGTATATTAAATCTTGGCGTTACATTGTGAATGGTGTGTTTGTGCTAGCGATGTATCGGATGTGAAAATTTAGATATCCGCGGATGTATATGAGGATGTTTTACTTACTTATTTTGCGGATGCGGATGTAAGAAATTGTGCGGATGTTCCGCGGATGCGGATGCAGATATCCGATACATCACTAGTGTGCTCGTCACGAGGTCATTTAGGTTACACACCGTTGGATCTGGTCAGTAAGTGGACGTGTACATAATCTCTGTTAGCTGTGTCAGCCTCCACGAGACATCTAACGGCGCCCTGTCATCTCAAACCTAAATGACCCAACTAAACAACTGGTCACAATATGACCAGTTGTTTAGATGGGTCACTGTGGGACTGGTTCTGTGTGTTGTGTATCCAAAGTGTTGTGTATTTTTTCTAAGTGTCTGATCTCAAGAAATGTATTGAGTCTTTAGAGAGATGAGGAAACGAGTGTCTAATTTGACCTTTTCATTGTGGTATCAAACTTTGGTGCGTATGTGTGTGTACTTTCTGACTCTCTCTCCATCTCTGGCTCGCTGTCTCTCTGTCTCTTTCTCTCTGTCTCTCTCTCTCTCTCTCTCTCTCTCTCTCTCTCTCTCTCTCTCTCTCTCTCTCTCTCTCTCTCTCTCTCTCTCTCTCTCTCTCTCTCTCACGGGGAAAGAAAACATCAACAATCTGCCGTGAGAGAGGAAAATTTTCATCATCATTAAATATAATTTACAAGAAACATTTTTCCTTCGGATGTTACCACCTGGGTACCTACCCCCCTATCCCCTCAACAATCCCCTCCCACCCCACCTGTATTTTCTCTGGTGCATCTCTCCATGGATTCTTTCTGTCCAGTGACTTCCCGGTGGTGTTTATGCCCAGTGTCTTCCCGGTGGTGTTTCTGTCCAGTGTCTTCCCGGTGGTGTTTCTGCCCAGTGTCTTCCCGGTGGTGTTTCTGTCCAGTGTCTTCCCGGTGGTGTTTCTGTCCAGTGTCTTCCCGGTGGTGTTTCTGCCCAGTGTCTTCCCGATGGTGTTTCTGTCCAGTGTCTTCCCTGTGGTGTTTCTGCCCAGTGACTTCCCGGTGGTGTTTCTGTCCAGTGTCTTCCCGGTGGTGTTTCTGCCCAGTGTCTTCCCGGTGGTGTTTCTGTCCAGTGTCTTCCCGGTGGTGTTTCTGTCCAGTGTCTTCCCGGTGGTGTTTCTGTCCAGTGTCTTCCCGGTGGTGTTTCTGCCCAGTGACTTCCCGGTGGTGTTTCTGTCCAGTGTCTTCCCAGTGGTGTTTCTGTCCAGTGACTTCCCGGTGGTGTTTATGCCCAGTGTCTTCCCGGTGGTGTTTCTGTCCAGTGTCTTCCCGGTGGTGTTTCTGTTCAGTGTCTTCCCGGTGGTGTTTCTGTCCAGTGTCTTCCCGGTGGTGTTTCTGTCCAGTGTCTTCCCGGTGGTGTTTCTGTCCAGTGTCTTCCCGATGGTGTTTCTGCATGATATTTTCATATTAAATTTTAGACCTATGGCCATACATACACGTTTAGATTTGTAGGCACCGCTTACATTTTTAGACCTATGGTCTCACACTTACATCTATTTGCACCACTTAATTTTCGACCTATGGTCACACACTTAAACCTATAGGTAGACCTATGGTCACACGATTAAACTTATGGCCACCACTTACACATTTAGGCCTATGGTCACACACTTAATCCTATGGACACCACTTGCATTTTTTGTTTAGACCTATGGACACTTTTTAAACACTCCAAACTTGTACGCATTTTAATACGCAATATTTTTGATGGCCGATGAATGAGGGTCGTCAGCCTCCAGTGAATCTCTACTCAGTATCGTCGACGTGAAAAAAAAAGAAAATAAACACGCCGTTTCAGGGTTTTTTTTCTGTGTACTTTTTCACGTAGATTGCCAGGTTTTTTTTTTATATTTACATTCTATCTCTGGCGTGTCTGAACTTTTCGCCAGAATAACCCAAAATCCACACGGATTTCGTCCGAAACTGTCTTTTGTGTATGTGTGTGTGTTTTAGCGTGTTTATATTGGTGCTAGTATATGTATGCTGATACTTATTTACGCGTATACTCGTATGTAATTGGTATGTATACGCAAGATAAGACTTGATGAACCAACGTCAATGAGTAAATTGGTTAGTGGGTGGAGACCCGAACCGTGGTTGGTTCTTTTGCGTGCATTTAGGTATACGTATCCCTGTATCCCATAAGGGATACAGGGATACGTTTCTTGCATAACTCAGCGACCGAAACACGACTTGTTATTGCTTTTGTTATTATTATTATTATTATTATTATTATTATTATTATTATTATTATTAATATAATAATAATTAGTATACTACTACTTTAATAATAATAATAATAATAATAATAATAATAATAATAATAATAATAATAATAATATTATTATTATTATTATTATTATTATTATTATTATTATTATTATTATTATTATTATTATTAAAGTAGTAGTAGTAGTAGTATACTAAAAATCAGGAGAAAGTACTGAGCCCGAGTTAAGCAACACTTGAAAGCTGCGAGGTAATCAAATTTGATCCGTGGAAGGGCAGAGTAGCTCCAATTCATCGATTCAAGAGCCCTTCACCGGCATCACATTACCACCGCCTCACCCATCCGTATCCCCATCCTCCCATTCCCCCCACCACGAAGGGATGCATCTGCTGAAAGCGGTTGCAATACGACCTTAATGGTTGCAGCTTGTAGCAGAGACTGCAGCAGCGATCACTTCATTACCTGTGGATGGACTCCATCACTCCAAGAGATAGGACAGACATCTTGGGATATTGTTAGGGAGGGATTAGGACGCTGACGCCTGGCGTTAGTCTTCCTAACCTAGCTATCCATCCTGTTATCCTTTACACCTCTATCACATTTATCCCCCCTTTCCGTTCTGAGTCTTTTTAATGGATAAATCTTATTTACCAATGCCATAAAGAATATATGTACATATATATATATATATATATATATATATATATATATATATATATATATATATATATATATATATATATATATATATATATATATAGTCGTGCCGAATAAGTAAAACTGGTCAATTAGCAAAAACTCATTTAAAATTAAGTCCTATCTAAATTTCTCTCTTATACGTTTAAAAATATATATTTTTTTCATTTATGTTTACGTAAAAATTAATAATTTTTTACCAAAAGAACATTAGAAAACTTACCTAACCATATTATAACAAGCGCAATTTAATTTAGCCTAATCCAACTAATTATATTTTAGATAAGTTTACAATAATTTAGTAATAAAAAAACACAAAGAAATATATATTTTTTTCGTTAGGTTCAGAATGATTTTTGTGAAATTATTGCATTCAAAAATATTCGTTTGCCTTATTCGACAAGAAGAGCGTTGTTATTTAAGCTAAAATTGCAAGTTTTACCTATTCGGCACGACATATATTATATATATATATCCACCACACAACTACTGGATGGATGGCCAGTACGGACAAGGCAGTATATATAGTGATTTGGGGAAACCGGATTTCAGTCCTTCTGTAAAGTGGGAAGACCAATGTATGTACTCTGGAGGATGTGTTGCGATTCGTAGGGTCACTTGCAGTATGAATGAATGATGGTGAATGTTTCATCTTCTGGGTCACTTTATCTTGGTGGGAGATGTATGGTTAAAAATACAAAAAAGCAGAGGGACTCTGTTTCTGCATTCATTTTATTCCTAAATGAAAATGCTATATCTCGATATCTACTTGATTAAGATGTCACCTTTTTTTTCTTACTGCTTTAAAAAGGTGTATCACAGTCTGCTCATTAAGAAACTGTTACTTCTCTTGTTGCTTAACAAGCTCTCACGTCTTCTCTTGCTGCTTAAGAAGCCGTGACCTCTTTTTCTAGCTACTTAAGCAGTGACCTCTTCTCTCGTTGCTTAAGAAGCTGTGACCTATTCTCTTGCTGCTTAAGAAGCTGTGACCTCTTCTGCTCACTCGCGCCTCCGTGAAACTTTACAATATTGGCATAAGCATCAGCATGTGAAGGTGTCGGAGCACTGGAAGACTGTGAGAGGCAAGTTTAGCATGCATAATTGATGTTCTCTTTAAGAACCCTTGCGACGGAGACTTGGAGTTACTACAGCTGTCGCTCACACCTCTACTGTAGCCACCTGATGTTTCTTTATTATTGTCTTTAATGTATATGGTGCACTTGACCCTTAAAATATGTTTATGATACCAACAACACCTGTAACACCTACGTTTATGATACCCACAACACCTGTAACACCTACGTGAAGGCTTCAGGTGGGCCCGTGTCATTAGAATGTCAAATGTGTCAAGCGCATGTATAGGAAGTGTCAATATTGTGTTTGATGTGTTGCGGAGACCTTCACATCTTGGATGTTTTAATCGTAGAGTCTCACATGTTACTTGTGTTTCCCAGACAAAGACTCAGAAGACATGCCGTAGTCAAGATCAGTTTGGAAATATAGAGAGCTTTGACTCCGTCAATAATAATAATTCAGGTAAATGCAGCCTAACTGTGAAATACTAAGTCAATAACTTTATTAGCTACTAAACAAACCACGGTACGGGTGGGGATTGAACTTGCATGGATTTTCTTGCAAGTGGAAGCCTTGCAAAATGTCACCTCATATACAATCTATACTTTACTACTAATGATACTTCAGGGGATAAAGAAAATAACGATTATAAGGATTATATGCAGTAGTTTTCTCAATAAAAAAAATTGGTTGCCATGACTTATGAAATGTCCGTCGTATTTTATAAATAAGTCATCAGTTAATTTACACTCTACATCCTAAATATAAACTAAAGTTTGAACTTTTTATCCAAGTAAAAATATATTTTATAAATATACCCGGGAATAGATTTCTTAAATTCTCTAACAGAAAGATTTGATAATTGCTAAAATGTTTAAAGAAAAATGTTCACTCTCAATTTGTTGCATTTTATTGTACAATTAACTGGCCTAGTAAGTTACATACATGATGCCATAAATTCTTTATTATAAGAAAAGTAGTAATGATTTCTATTGGAACTAAAATAAGTTAACTAGGTCGACCTGTCAGATGATATCTTACAAAGATTTCCAGCCATATAAGCTGCTGCTATTTTCTGCAGTACAAACCTGCTTCAGTGTTGTATTGTCAGTACAAACCTGCCTCAGTGTTGTATTGTGAGTGTTGCAAAGCTCAGTGTTGTCTTGTGAGTGTTGGGAAAGTCAGTGTTGTCTTGTGGGTGTTGGGAAGCTCAGTGTTGTCTTGTGAGTGTCGGGAAAGTCAGTGTTGTCTTGTGAGTGTCGGGAAAGTCAGTGTTGTCTTGTGAGTGTCGGGAAAGTCAGTGTTGTCTTGTGAGTGTCGGGAAAGTCAGTGTTGTCTTGTGAGTGTCGGGAAAGTCAGTGTTGTCTTGTGAGTGTCGGGAAAGTCAGTGTTGTCTTGTGAGTGTCGGGAAAGTCAGTATTGTCTTGTGAGTGTCGGGAAAGTCAGTGTTGTCTTGTGAGTGTCGGGAAAGTCAGTGTTGTCTTGTGAGTGTCGGGAAAGTCAGTGTTGTCTTGTGAGTGTCGGGAAAGTCAGTGTTGTCTTGTGAGTGTCGGGAAGGTCAGTGTTGTCTTGTGAGTGTCGGGAAAGTCATTGTTGTCTTGTGAGTGTCGGGAAAGTCAGTGTTGTCTTGTGAGTGTCGGGAAAGTCAGTGTTGTCTTGTGAGTGTCGGGAAAGTCAGTGTTGTCTTGTGAGTGTCGGGAAAGTCATTGTTGTCTTGTGAGTGTCGTGAAAGTCAGTGTTGTCTTGTGAGTGTCGGGAAAGTCAGTGTTGTCTTGTGAGTGTCGGGAAGGTCAGTGTTGTCTTGTGAGTGTCGGGAAAGTCAGTGTTGTCTTGTGAGTGTCGGGAAGGTCAGTGTTGTCTTGTGAGTGTCGGGAAAGTCATTGTTGTCTTGTGAGTGTCGGGAAAGTCAGTGTTGTCTTGTGAGTGTCGGGAAAGTCAGTGTTGTCTTGTGAGTGTCGGGAAGGTCAGTGTTGTCTTGTGAGTGTCGGGAAGGTCAGTGTTGTCTTGTGAGTGTCGGGAAAGCTATTAGAGTGGACTCTACAAGTTATTCAGTGGGTCTTGCACCAGCCCAATTATGCTCCCCCCCCCCCCTAGTCTCACTTTCACTGTATTTTATGTTTTATTAGTAAATTAAGAGTATAATTTTACATCACCTAATGTAAAAAGGTAAAAGACTGTTGACAACTTTTGGGTAAAGTACACAAATGCATTCATTAAAACCCCTTTGTTGAAGAACCAATGGATTGAAATGTGTTCAGTAAAGGTGTCCTAAATGAATGCATTCGTACATTCACTCAGTAACTAATGTGTAATTTGGTATATATATAATTATTTAAGTGGACTTTAATGATGTTATTAAAATGTCACAAGCATGTAGCAATTTTTGTTAGACTGTCTCGAGACAGTTTAGTGAGAAAGATTCTTCCTACTGCACAAATGTCTTACTAGCACGAAGAGAATGTGTAGGTGTCAAGAATGTGTGAGAGGTGTCAAGAATGTGTGTCAGGTGTGAGAGGTGTCAAAAGTGTGTGAGAGGTGTCAAAAGTATGTGAGAGGTGTCAATAATGTGTGAGATGTGTCAAGAGTGTGTGAAAGGTGTCAAAAGTATGTGTGAGATGTCAAGAATGTGTGAGAGGTGTCAAGAGTGTGTGAGAGGTGTCAAAAGTGTGTGTGAGAGGTGTCAAGAGTATGTGTGAGAGGTGACAAAAGTGTGTGTGTAAGGTGTCAAGTATATAAGAGGTGTCAATAGAGTGTATGAGAGGTGCCAGTAATATTCGTGGTGTCAAGAGAAAGGTTGCTCAATATTTTGCACTTCAAATGTTGACAAACTACACATAGTCAAAATAACCAGAAAGTATTTGTTCAGTGTCGTATATCCTCCAAATGTATACGAGACATTCAAATATCAAATATCCCAGCACCAAAAATATTTACACATGACAATTCATCCATGTGTTGAAGTACTGGTATCCTGAACATCAGCCTGACGCGATATAAGCGTTTTATATATATATATATATATATATATATATATATATATATATATATATATATATATATATATATATATATATATATATATATATATATATATATATATTATGTCGTGCCGAATAGGTAACTTCCGATTTTGGTTTAAATAGCTTGCCTTATTCTTGCCGAATAAGGCAAGCGAAAATTTGTGTATGCAATAATTTCGCAAAAATCATTCTGAACCTAACGAAAAAAAATATATTTCATTGTGATTGTTTATTATTAAATTATTGTAAGCTTATCTAAAATATATTTAGTTGGATTAGGCTAAATTAAATTGCGCTGGTTATAATAAGGTTAGGTAAGTTTTCCAAGGTTCTTTTGGTAGAAAATTATTAATTTTACATTAACATAAAAGAAAAAAATATTTTTAAACGTAGAAAAGAAAATTTTAGAAAGGACTTAATGAGTTGTTGCTAATTGACCAGTTTTACCCTTTATTTAGCACGACATATATATATATATATATATATATATATATATATATATATATATATATATATATATATATATATATATATTATTTTTTATTAACACATCGGCCGATTTCCACCAAGGCAGGGTGGCCCGAAAAAGAAAATTTTTCATCATCATTCACTCCATCACTATCTTGCCAGAGGCATGCTGACACTACAGTTATAAAACTGCAACATTAACACCCCTCCTTCAGAGTGCAGACATTGTACTTCCCTGTACTTGTCAGACCAGACCTGCAACCTGTCAAGATCCATTTGTATTCACACACAAACACACACACACACACACACACACATACACACACACACAACCAAATCACAACACAAGGACACAGATGAGTTGAAGACCGATGATCACAACTTAGTCACATTTGGACACACACAACACACACACACACACACCTGCAACACAACAGTACACAACACACACACACACACACACATACACACACACACACACACACACACACACACACACACGCACGCACGCACACGCACACACATGAAAATACAAGCAGACGTGGACCAACAAAAAATTACAAATGGATCTGGACAGGCTGCAGGTCTAGCCTAACAAGTGGCTACTTAATTTTACCCCCAGGAAGTGCAAAGCTATGAAGTTTGGGGAAGAGCAAAGAAGACCCCAGACATAAGAACATAAGAACATAAGAAAGGAGGAACACTGCAGCAGGCCTGTTGGCCCATTCTAGGCAAGTCCTTCACATTCCATCCCACCAACAGAATATTTGTTCAACCTAATTTTCAATGCTACCCAAAAATAAGCTTTGATAATTTTATTTACTCATGTGCAATTCCCACTCAAATCCAACCCCTTTCACTCATGAATTTATCCAACCTAAATTTAAAACTACCCAAGGTCCTTGCTTCAATAACCCTACTAGGCAGACTGTTCCATTCATCAACTACCCTATTTCCAAACCAATACTTTCCTATATCCTTTCTAAATCTAAACTTATCTAACTTGAATCCATTATTGCGGGTTCTCTCTTGGAGAGATACCCTCAAGACCTTATTTATATCCCTTTGTTAATACCCATTTTCCACTTGTATACCTCGATCATGTCTCCCTCATTCTACGTCTTACAAGTGAATGTAATTTAAGGGTCTTCAATCTTTCTTCGTAAGGAAGATTTCTAATGCTATGTATTAATTTAGTCATTCTACGCTGAATGTTTTCTAACGAATTTATGTCCATTCTGTAATATGGAGACCAGAACTGAGCTGCGTAATCTAGGTGAGGCCTTACTAATGATGTATAAAGCTGTAATATAACGTCTGGACTTCTGTTGCTAACACTTCTTGATATAAATCCCAGTAATCTATTTGCCTTATTACGTACGCTTAGGCATTGCTGTCTTGGTTTAAGGTTGCTGCTTACCATCACCCCCAAGTCCTTCTCGCAATCTGTATGGCTAAGTTCTACGTTATTTAACTTATAAGTGCTTGGGTTATGGACACTCCGAGCTTTAGAACTTTGCATTTATCTACATTGAACTGCATCTGCCATTTTTCTGACCAGGAATTGAGTTTGTCTAAATCCTCCTGTAGTTCACTGACATCTACGTCTGAATCGATTATCCTACCTATCTTCGTGTCATCAGCGAATTTGCTCATATCACTAGAAATTCCCTCGTCAAGGTCATTTATATATATTATAAACAACAACGGGCCCAAAACCGATCCCTGAGGAACGCCACTTGTTACAGATCCCCACTCCGATTTAACCCCATTTATGCACACCCTCTGCTTCCTATTGGTGAGCCATGACTCGATCCATGACAACACTTTTCCCCAATGCCATGAGCAGCCACTTTCTTTAACAGTCTCTGATGTGGTACTCTATCAAAAGCCTTACTAAAATCCAAATAAACGATATCGAATTCTTTATCATTATCAACTGCCTCAAAAGCCCCACTGAAAAAGTTAACAAATTAGTTAGGCAGGAACGGCCCTGGTGAATCCATGCTGAGTATCATTAATCAAATTATGCCTATCGAGATGGCTTCTTATGTTATCAGCTATAATCGACTCTAGTAATTTGCCTACAATTGATGTTAGACTTATTGGGCGGTAATTTGATGGTAACGACTTGTCCCCTGCTTTAAAAATAGGAATTACATTAGCCATCTTCCACGTATCCGGCACTACACCTGTTTGAAGAGATAGGTTAAAAATGTTAGTTAAGGGTTCACAGAGTTCTATTTTGCATTCCTTAAGAACCCTTGAAAAAAGCTCATCAGGGCCTGGCGATTTATTTTGCTTCAAACGGTCTATCTGTTTGATAACCTTTTCGCTAGTGACTGTGATACTACATAATTTATCTTCTTCAGGCCCACTAAAATACCTAATTCTTGGGATATTATTAATGTCTTCCTGAGTGAAAACCGAGAGAAAATAATTATTAAAAATAGAGCACATTTCATTCTCTTTGTCAGTAAGATACCCATAATTATTTTTAAGGGGACCTATCTTATCTCTAACTTTTGTTCTATACACCGAGTATATACACGGAGTATAGGGTCGGGGAAGCAAAGCTTGCGAAACACACTCAACATAAGAACATAAGAAAGGAGGAACACTGCAGCAGGCCTGTTGGCCCATACTAGGCAGGTCCTTCACAATCCGTCCCACTAACAGAACACTTGCTCAATCCAATTTTCAATGCTACCCAAGAAATAAGCTTTGGCAATTCCATTCACTCATTTGCGAGTCCCACTCAAATCCAACCCCTCTCACTCATGAATTTATCCAACCTAAATTTGAAACTACCCAAGGTCCTAGCTTCAATGACCCTACTAGGCAGACTGTTCCACTCATCAACTACCCTATTTCCAAACCAATACTTTCCTATATCCTTTCTAAGTATATCACTATGTGTTCGTCGGACTTTTATTGGAGTATGCAGCACCAGTATGGAACCCACACCTGGTGAAGAATGTAAAGAAAATGGAGAGTGCAGAGGGTTAGCGTTGCAACAAGACTAGTCCCGAAGGTAAAGGTTATGTCGTGTGAGGAGAGGGAGCTCAGCCTGATGCCAGTGGAGGACAGAAGGATTAGGGAGGATATAACAAATTTCAAAATACTGAGAGGAATTGAACTGGTAAATAGGGACAGATTGTTTGAGCGATGGGAAACAGCCACAACAGGAAGTTGAAAACTCAGAAGTGTCACAGGGATGCTAGGAAGCATTTCTTTAACCTTAGAGTATTCAGTAAGTGGAACCACCTGGAAAGTGAAGTAGTAGAGGCAGGACCCATACATAGCTTTAAGAAGAGGTATGAACCTAATAGCGACCAGCGAAGAGGCGGGGCCGGGAGCTGAGACTCGACTCCTACAACCATATATGAATACTTATAGGCGAACACACACACACACACACACACACACACACACACACACACACACACACACACACACACACACACACACATACACACATACATACACCCACACACACCCACACACACCCGCTCACCCACACTAACACACACAAGATTCAGAATACAATATTCAGTGAAGAGGGGCTACTACAGCTGAAGAAAAGGTACAGTGCCAGGGAGATCTCAAAATGCTGAAGCTAGAACATGAAGAGACGAAGAGAGAGACAGAGGGAGAACCAACGAACGTTCGTTAAAATGTTCTCAGACAACGGGAGGTGAAGGAAATATGGGGAACATCGAAATATATAATAATAAAAGGCAACGAACTTTGGAGGAAAAGGAAACGAGAGGAGGAAATGAGGAGGTCTTTTATTCAGGAGTCTGAATGAAAGACAACTGGCGAGATAAAAACAGCGGACAAGAGAGAGAGAGAGAGAAAGAGAGAGAGAGAGAGAGAGAGAGAGAGAGAGAGAGAGAGAGAGAGAGAGAGAGAGAGAGAGAGAGAGAGAGAGAGAGATTCGAAAAATCACGAAACTGAGGCCTGCGAGGTGGAAAACGGCGAATATAGGCCCAATATTTATAAAAGGGGGACAGACAAGTAGGATGATATGCGCATTATGTAAAATTATAGAGAAGAGTATAGTGGAGCGCCTGGAAAGGAGCAGGTTTGTAACCAGCATGGTTTTAGAGATGATAAATCATGTCTTACAAAACTGGTAAATATTCTTTGACAAGGTAACGAACGTTAAACAAGAGGGAGATGAGTGGATTGCATATTTACTGTAGAAAGAGACTGTAAAAGAGACTGGGACAAGAGCAAGAAGATCAGGTAGGAATAACAATAAAAACACTACGCTGGATCAAGGAATACTTAGCAGGAAGGAAAACAACGTGTAATTGTCACGGAGGAGGAGGAGGTGTCAGGATGGAGAAGCGTGACGAGTGGGTGACACGAGGGTCAGTACCGGGACCAGATCTGTTTCTTGTGTATATAAACGACATGACAAAATAATTTGGGTGAGAGGTGTCCCTTTTCACAGATGATGTGAGACTAAAGAGGAGAATACAGCAAGAGCTGATCAGGAAGGATTACAACCGGATCTAGACAACCTGCAGGATTAGTCTGACAAGTAGCAATTAGATTTAATCATAGCAAATGCAAAGTTACGAAAATTGGCGAAAGGAAAAGACTACTGAAAACAGAGTACACACTCGGGGAGCAAAGGCTACAAACCTCACTGAAAGAGAAAGACCTGAGTGTCAGCATAGTTCCCAGCATATCACCTGAGGCGCATATTAACCAAACAGCCGCAGCAGCAAACGCAAGAATGACAAATTTAATTATTGCTTTCAGGAATCTTAATAAGGAGACGCTGACGAGACAATATACGGAATTTGTTAGTACCATATTGGAGTGTGCAACATATGCATCTGATAAAGCATGGCAGGAAGCTGGAGAATAATGCAAAACCTTGCAATGATTGTCCCAGAGTCTTGGGGTACGGGGTATGAAGAGAGGATGGCATTAAACAACAGAAAGACCAGGGGTGACATGATTACGACGTACAAAATACTTAGAAAGATTGAAAGGGAGAGGGGAAGGCAAGTAGTGTGTCTGAGAGGCCGGCCTTAGGTGTACGAGGTTACAGCTGGAAGTTAAAAACACAAATGAGACTCAAGGATGTTAAGAAATGCTTCCTTAGCCTTAGAGTGGTCAGGAAGTTGAATGACCTAGATACCGAAGTGGCGGAGGCAGGATCCACACATAGTTTTAAGAAGAGGTATGATAAGGTTCACGCAACCTGAGAGGGGAAATTTCAACATTGTATTGGAACCATAAGACTCTCTTCTGCAACCACACTGGTGAGTACAAATATGTTAACGCTCAAAGACAGACAGACAGACAGACAGACAGACAGACACACACACACACACACACACACACACACACACACACACACACACACACACACACACACATATATGCATACACATACAAAGCGAGAATGAAAACAGACAATCTTTTTATATTGATAAATGTGTTGAAGAAAGACAACAGAGGAGAGAGAGAGAGAGAGAGAGAGAGAGAGAGAGAGAGAGAGAGAGAGAGAGAGAGAGAGAGAGAGATTGAGACAGAGATACATAGCAAGAGCAGATGTGAGAGCCCCAGGGAACACCAGGAAAACATCATCGCCACACTCGAAGCCGTCTTCATATCGGTAAGTGAGTGCTAATGCTCTTTTTATGCATCATCTGTTGGGAAAAAGGTGTCTTTCCGAATCTCAGAGGAGCAAAGGTTGTAGCTGTGTACAAGCTTAGTGTACACACACACTCTGGATGTAGACGCATTGTGTGTGTGTGTGTGTGTGTGTGTGTGTGTGTGTGTGTGTGTGTGAGTGTGTGTTTACATGCGGGTACATGAGCTTGGTGTGAGAGAGATTGAGTGTGAGCGGAGCGGGTTTTGAGTTGCACGAGTATTATTATTGCTTTCTTGAAGCTGTCTTATAATCTTTCTTGTTTCGGGTTTCTCTCTTGCCTCTTTCTCATTCCTCAAGTCTATTTGTTCATGTATCTCTCTCAGTTTATTTCTCCTTCCATCGCTCTCTCTGTTTATCTGCCCTCGTTGAAAGAAGTTCCTTAAAGACCCTCGTTAAAGTAAGAAGTACCTTACGGTCTCTCGCTGAAGAAGGAAGTGAGTGAATCCCGAAAATAAGATCTCAGTGAAGTCGCTGACTTGATCAAGCTAAACTGACACTGGGGAATGTTTTTATTGTTGCTGTTGTCTTATTATTGAGTTCTGTTGATTGTTATTGGGGGTCGATACTTGTTAGTGGGGAGGTTGTTATTAACGGGGAACTGTTACTCGATAGTGTGGGTCCTGCTGTTTATTGTTGTAATTATCGTTGCTTGTTATTGGGGACACTGCTTGCTATTATATGGTGTTGTAACTTGTTATTGTGGGAATAGTTTGTCACTGCGGAGATAGTGAGAATCTTGCTTGTTGTTAGTGGTTCCTGTTGGTTACTCTGGTGCTGTTGCTTGTTACCGTGGGGTGGGGGAGGGTTTGTTATTATGAGTTCCAGTGTTCTTTTGTAAGGTATAAAAATGAAGTCTTTCCACGACGACAACCACGACTTTCTCTAAGGCTGTGTATTTGATCAAACGTAGATATTTTTTTTCCAGATTTTTTCCCTTACAGTCAAGAAATGTACGAAAAAAAAGAGACGAAAATCTTTGTCTCGGGGACAAATCAAGACAGATAATTCCAGCAGTTAAACTGTTGGGAGATGTAGTGATGCATCTCTAAATTTTCGTTATATATATTAACACGAATCAATAGAGGATTACCTGGTCCTAATATTATTCACCAGAAGGTAGCAAGCACGGGAACTTTTAAATCACACACACACACATACACACACGCAGACACACACATACACACACACACACACACACACACACACACACACACATACACACACACATACACACACAGGGAAGGCACTACAATGGATCAGGGAATACCTGTCAGGAAGACAACAGCGAGTCATGGTACGTGGCGAGGTGTCAGAGTGAGCGCCGGTGACGAGTGGGGTTCCACAGGGGTCAGTCCTTGGACCGGTGCTGTTTCTGGTATTTGTGAACGACATGACGGAAGGAATAGACTCCGAAGTGTCCCTGTTTGCAGATGATGTGAAGTTGATGAGAAGAATTCAATCGGACGAGGACCAGGCAGAACTACAAAGGATTCTGGACAGGCTGCAAGCCTGGTCCAGCAATTGGCTCCTGGAGTTCAACCCCACCAAGTGCAAAGTCATGAAGATTGAGGAAGGGCAAAGAAGACCGCAGACGGAGTACAGTCTAGGGGGCCAGAGACTACAAACCTCAATCAAGGAAAAAGATCTTGGGGTGAGTATAACACCAGGCACATCTCCTGAGGCGCACATCAACTAAATAACTGCTGCAGCATACGGGCGCCTAGCAAACCTAAGAACAGCATTCCGACATCTTAATAAGGAATCGTTCAGGACCATGTACACTGTGTACGTTAGGTCCATACTGGAGTATGCAGCACCAGTTTGGAACCCACATCTAGCCAAGCACGTAAAGAAGCTAGAGAAAGTGCAAAGGTTTGCAACAAGACTAGTCCCTGAGCTAAGGGGTATGTCCTACGAGGAGAGGTTAAGGGAAATCGACCTGACGACACTGGAGGACAGGAGAGATAGGGGGGACATGATAACGACATATAAGATACTGAGAGGAATTGACAAGGTAGATAGTGACAGGATGTTTCAGAGAGGGAACACAGAAACAAGGGGACACAACTGGAAGCTGAAGACTCAGATGAGTCAAAGGGATGTCAGGAAGCATTTCTTCAGCCACAGAGTAGTCAGGAAGTGGAATAGTCTAGAGAAAGATATAGTGGAGGCAGGAACCATACATAGTTTTAAGACAAGGTATGATAAAGATCATGGAGCAGGGAGAGCAGAGACCCAGTAGCAGACAGCGAAGAGGCGGGGCCAGGAGCTGAGTCTCGACCCCTGCAACCACAATTAGGTGAGTACACACACACACACACATACACACACACACACACATACACACACACGCAGACCAGCCCATCTCTTGTCAACGAGGAAATGGGGAAAATTTGCAGATTTCTCGTCAACGAAAACGCTGACCAGACCAAATAGCGGTATTAATCTAGCGTGTTGATTGGCCATAGGAAAAGCCTGGCACAACCCAATCATGTCTCACGCGTCTGCACAATGAACAATAGGAGGAGAAAATTTTATTTCTTACAAGGTTACGCACGCTCTCTCTCTCTCTCATATATATATATATATATATATATATATATATATATATATATATATATATATATATATACTATAATATTTATACAGTTATTGCTGGTTACCACACAGATGTCACAACCCAGCAACAACAACAGTCAATGTTCTGCAGTGTGTACGTGTGAAAATGGCACCAGGTCCACAACAGAAAGTGTACTCGCCCATGTACTCACCTGCGTATGGTTGCAGGGGTCGATTTACAGCTCCTGGCCCCGCCTCTTTGCTGGTCGCTACTAGGTCCACTCTCTCCCTGCTCCATGAGCTTTGCAGTACGTCCTCTTAAAGCTTCGTATGGATCCTGCCTCCACTACATCACTCTCCAGATTGTTCCACTTCCTGACAACTCCATGACAGAAGAAATACTTCCTAACATCCCTGTGACTCATCTGAGTCTTTGGTTTCCAATTGTGACCCCTTGTTGCTGTGTTCCATCTCTGAAACATCCTGTCCCTATCCATCTTGTCAATTTTTCTCAGTATTTTATGTCGTTATCATGTCCCCTCTATCCCTCCTATCCTCCAGTGTCATCAGGTTGATTTTCCTCATACAACATACCCCTTAGCTCTGGGACTAGTCTTGTTGCAAACCTTTACCCTTTCTCTAATTTCGTGACGTGCTTGACCAGGTGTGGGTTCCATATTGGTGCTGCATACTTAGGTTTGCCAGGCGCCTATATGCTGCAGCCATTAGTTGGTTGATGTGCGCCTCATGGCATGTGCTAAGTATGATACTCACCCCAAGATCCTTTTCCTTGAGTTAATTTTACAACCTTTGACCCCCGAACCTGTACTCCGATTGCGGTCGTACCAGGCTTGTAGCCTTTCAAGATCCCCTTGTATTCTCTCCTGATCCTGGTGCGCTTGTATTCTCCTCATTAGTTTCACGTTATCTGCGAAGGACACCTCTGACTCTCTCCTTCTGTCATATCATTTCACATAAAAAAACAGCACCGGCCCTAGGACTGTCCTTTGTGGAACCCCACTTGACAAATGCGCCCACTCCGACACCTCGTCACATATCATCACTTGTTGTTTCCTTCCTGTCGGGTATCCCCTGGTCCATTGCAGTGTTCTGCCTGTCATTCCTACCTACTCCTTTAACTTTTGAACCAGTCTCTTGTGCGGTACTGTGTCAAAAGCTTTCTTAAAGTCCAAGAAAATGCAATCAACCCATCTCTCTCTCCCTCTCTTTCCTGGCTTACTTCTGTTACCTTGTCATGTGTGTGTGTGTGTGTGTGTGTGTGTGTGTGTGTGTGTGTGTGTGTGTGTGTGTGTGTATGTGTGTGTGTGTGTTTGTGTGTATGTGTGTGTGTATGTGTGTGTGTGGGTGTGTGTGCATGTGTGTGTGTGTACTCACCTAGTTGTACTCACCTAGTTGTACTCACCTAGTTGTGGTTGCAGGGGTCGAGTCACAGCTCCTGGCCCCGCCTCTTCACTGGCCGCTACCGGTGTGTGTGAGTGTGTGTGTGTGTGTGTGTGTGTGTACGTGTGTATGTGTATTTGAAGCAGCCTTCACTACCACAATAAACACAACGGTGTGAAGTGCACATGTTCTAGGCTTGGCTCTCTTCGCCTCCTCCAGGGAGGTTGGAGTGCCAACACCCATTATCGTTGAGGGGTTGTTGGCACTGTTAAATCGTCGACATTGTCATAGTCACTCGTCTAAGGAACCTCTTGAGGCTCGAGGCTCCCTCTTCCCGACCGTGTCGGAGAACGTATGCTCAGGAGCTCTCTGGTGTCGTAGGCTCCTCTTGCAAAGGCTCCATAGGTTCTTGACACTACTATGTTGTTTATACTTCTTGACTTTCGTATAAGATATTGTCATTTTATTACTCATGTGATCAAGTTCATTACTTTTGTTTGGAAATGACCTGTAGAAGGCCTGGCACTCCTTTTATTATGAACATGACCTCCGGTTACCCTGGCACCCCTTGTATCATAGACAAGACCTCCGGTTACCCTGGCACCCCTTGTATCACATACAAGACCTCTGGTTACTCTGGCACCCCTTGTATCATATACAAGACCTTTGGTTACCCTGGCACCCCTTGTATCACATACAAGACCTCTGGTTACCCTGGCACCTCTTGTATCATAGACAAGACCTCTGGTTACCCTGGCACCCCTTGTATCACATACAAGACCTCTGGTTACTCTGGCACCCCTTGTATCATATACAAGACCTCTGGTTACCCTGGCACCCCTTGTATCACATACAAGACCTCTGGTTACTCTGGCACTCCTTGTATCATAGACAAGACCTCTGGTTACCCTGGCACCCCTTGTATCACATACAAGACCTCTGGTTACCCTGGCACCCCTTGTATCATAGACAAGACCTCTGGTTACCCTGGCACCCCTTGTATCACATACAAGACCTCTGGTTACTCTGGCACCCCTTGCATCATAGACAAGTCCTCTGGTTACCCTGGCACCCCTTGTATCGTGGACTTCCGGTTACCATGGCACCCCTTGTATCGTGGACTTCCGGTTACCCTGGCATACTTTGCTTCATGGATACAAATATTTACCCTGACATCCCCGCCGCTGTGGACGCCAGCGTCTTTACACTGCAAAAACCATGAGTCAAAAACACCTCTTAAAAAAGTCGACGTCAAGACATTTACGTGAAAACTCACGAGAACGTAGATCAAATATCTCAATAAACTACTTGAAGAAAGACTCTGCAACTCAATTTAAGTCTGTACAATAAACATCTACCTGGAAGATTAAAAAAAAAAATATCTGCACTTTCCGGTGATTAAGGAAATGCAGCTTTTATTGGCTTCGTTGTCGTGTTGCTTTATGGAACAAAAGCAATAATAGAGGAGGAAAATTTCAGCAAAACAACGAGTATTATCGTCAAGAAAGTTAGGAAAGGATTGTTTTTATATTTTTATATCTTTCTCGAGCAAAACTAATGGTTATTGAAGGAGGTTGACACAGTCATTAGTGCAAGGAGACCCCATCATCAGCCAGGAGACCCCATCAATAGCCAGGAGACCCCATCATCAGCCAGGAGACCCCATCATCAGCCAGGAGAACCCATCATCAGCCAGGAGACCCCATCATCAGCCAGGAGACCCCATCATCAGCCAGGAGACCCCATCATCAGCCAGGAGACCCCATCATCAGCCAATAGACCCCATCATCAGTGAGGAGACCCCATCATCAGAGAGGAGACCCCATCATCAGCGAGGGGACCCCATCATCAGCCAGGAGACCCCATCATCAGCAATGAGACCCCATCATCAGCCAGGAGACTCCATCATCAGCCAGAAGACCCCATCATCAGCCAGGAGACCCCATCATCAGCCAGGAGACCCCATCATCAGCCAGGAGACCCCATCATCAGCCAGGAGACCCCATCATCAACCAGGAGACCCCATCATCAGTCAGGAGACCCCGTTATCAGGCAGGAGACCCCATTATCAGCCAGGAGACCCCGTCATCAGCCAGGAGACCCCATCATCAGCCAGGAGACCCCATCATCAGCCAGGAGACCCCCTCATCAGCCAGGAGACCCCATCATCAGCCAGGAGACCCCATCATCAGCCAGGAGATCCCATTATCAGCCAGGAGACCCCATCATCAGCCAGGAGACCCCATCATCAGCCAGGAGACCCCATCATCAACCAGGAGACCCCATCATCAGTCAGGAGACCCCGTCATCAGCCAGGAGACCCCATCATCAGCCAGGAGACACCGTCATCAGCCAGGAGACCCCATCATCAGCCAGGAGACCCCATCATCAGCCAGGAGACCCCATCATCAGCCAGGAGATCCCATCCTCAGCCAGGAGACCCCATCATCAGCCAGGAGACCCCATCATCAGCCAGGAGACCCCATCATCAGCCAGGAGACCCCATCATCAGCCAGGAGACCCCATCATCAGCCAGGAGACCCCATCATCAGCCAGGAGACCCCATCATCAGCCAGGAGACCCCATCATCAGCCAGGAGATCCCATCATCAGCCAGGAGACCCCATCATCAGCCAGGAGACCCCATCATCAGCCAGGAGACCCCATCAACAGCCAGGAGACCCCATCATCAACCAGGAGACCCCATCATCAGCCAGGAGACCCCATCATCAGCCAGGAGACCCCATCATCAGCCAGGAGACCCCATCATCAGCCAGGAGATCCCATCATCAGCCAGGAGACCCCATCATCAGCCAGGAGACCCCATCATCAACCAGGAGACCCCATCATCAGCCAGGAGACCCCATCATCAGCCAGGAGACCCCATCATGAGCCAGGAGACCCCATCATCAGCCAGGAGATCCCATCATCAGTCAGGAGACCCCATCATCAGCCAGGAGACCCCATCATCAGCCAGGAGACCCCATCATCAGCCAGGAGACCCCATCATCAGCCAGGAGACCCCATCATCAGCCAGGAGATCCCATCATCAGCCAGGAGACCCCATCATCAGCCAGGAGACCCCATCATCAGCCAGGAGATCCCATCATCAGCCAGGAGACCCCATCATCAGCCAGGAGACCCCATCAGCAGCCAGGAGATCCCATCATCAACCAGGAGACCCCATCATCAGCCAGGAGACCCCATCATCAGCCAGGAGACCCCATCATCAGCCAGGAGACCCCATCATCAGCCAGGAGACCCCATCATCAGCCAGGAGACCCCATCATTGTTGTAGTTCATATGGAGAACGGGAACACTATAGGACACTGAATGATTTTCCATCAATAAAAAAAAAAAAGAATGATAGGATTTCATGATCATCTGTCGCCCTCAGGTCCGGTGTCCGTCTGAGGCGCTGCAGAAGGCTCTCCTCAAGACAAATAAGGATCAAATAACCTTTTAATTTCCTGCCTCCTTCAAGCCCTTCAAGCAACGAAGGTGTCATTTTGCCTTATTCATTACGGTCCTCTTCAGTAGTTTTTTTTTTCTCTCTCTCTGTCCCTCCTCTCTCTCTCTCTCTCTCTCTCTCTCTCTCTCTCTCTCTCTCTCTCTTTCTCGACCTCAAAGTTAGTAAGCGATTCTTACCTGTGAGCAGCAAAACTAAGAGAATGCTAGAATTAGTAGCTAGATACTTCGGGCACACTCACTAGACTCTGTACCATGCCATACTGGCAGTATAAAATGGCCTTCATCTTTAATATAATCCTGCTTTTCGTCTCCAAATTAAATGATAGACGAAGAGGGCACCGAAAATAAGTGAACAAACACGTACCATCATTATTAAACAAACTGTATAAAGAAAGACTCAAAGCACTCAGCCTCTTTCTCTTAGGAGATTGAATTTACGATGTCTCATTCAAACCTTTAAGATAATGAATGACTTTGACAGACTCATACACGAAGACCTATCTGAAGTGCTGAGTGAGTCCATAACTGATCCAGAACAATGGAACTGGAACGTATGCAAAGGTCTTTTTATTTTATGCGAAGAGAAAAAAGTAGAATGGAAATAGAAACTACCAACTAAAGTTGCAATGGAGTAGATATTATATTCAAAAGTACAAGTACTCTGCGCTAGGTACAACGCTGGGGCAGTCTCAAGTCAGTTTATATTGGTAGTAGTGGACGAAGTACGTGGTTATGTTAGTCAAAGCAGAACTTGTGGTAAGCAGAAAGTGAACCATTTTTACACTGTTTTGTGAATGTCAGTGGAGTACATACAGTGTGTACATACGAGTACTTAAGAAAGGAACAATACTAATTAAGGAGAGTTCGTAACAGTCCATTCTTTCTATCCTCTTCTATCTCTCCTGTATTTTCTAAGTTATTTTTCATTACTGTATAGTATATTTCTCCAATCCGCAGGAGAGAGGGAAGAGAACCTTCCCTTTCTCTATTCTTTACCCTTTCACCTAGATAATACAATAGAAATAAGTCACTTTGTCTGACTTTTTTGGGTTATCCTAGGTTCTCTACACATATGCTCTTATGTATGACAATCTATGTAACTGTATTTGTGTATACCTGAATAAACTTACTTACTTACCTAGACAGAAGTAGAAAATTGTTCTCAGGCGACAGCCTCGGTGTGGGCTTCCCAGACCTCTGCCATCTTTCCCATATTCTTCATGAATATGTTAATGTTAGTGACCAAGCTTGAGGATCTTATGTGCCACATTATCTTAATTTGTTTACAGTAATATAAAAACAATAACTTTGATTTCTTAAAACTTACCATATTTTACTGATTTTAGATTTAACTTGACTTTCTCCAGCATTATCCGGTTCTTTCTGAAATATTTATTTTTTTGCAATAAAAATGTTCCTTTTCTTATTCATTCATCCATTGGCTCATTCATTCATTCATTTATTAATTCAGTATCTTTGTTGGTTACTTAAGATGTTCAGTTAGCATGATTGTCTTCTTTATGTAGCTCCTGCTAATGGTTATGTCCGAATTTTCTTCTATTTTCTCGACTTATTTCCTTCTTTCATTAATTTTTCCTCCATCATGACATGAATGTTATCACAAGAGGTTTATTTAGTGCATTATATTTCCCTCTTCTCAAAAAACTTGTTACTGCTTCTCATACCTTCAATTTTCTGCGTCCTTTGTCATCATTCCCATCAAATTTTCTTCTATAATATCGTCAAAGAAAAGTTTTTTTTTCAGGGCCTCCAGATGGAATTAATCTATTCACTTTCTGAGAGATATTTTATCAATCGACATATTATTTTAATTTTTATTCACCTCTGAAAATATGTCGACACTGCCTACCAGAGTTACTATTTTCAATGTATTAATTTACGAAACATTGAAGTGTAGCGAACACTTGTCAGTGAATATAGGCAACCCTCGTGTGGGCGGAAATACAGTGTGAAATGCGACTGTATAATTCCATCTCCGTTTGACCTCAGACGTTTGACCTCAGACGTCTGACCTCAGACGTCTGACCTCAGACGTCTGACCTCAGACGTCTGACCTCAGACGTCTGACCTCAGACGGAGATCGATAAATACAGTTTCCTTCTGCATGTTTTCTCTCTACATGTGAGTTTCTTTCAAATTTTTTTTTGTTTTATCAGTATAATTATAATTAATTTACAGTGTTTCTGTAAATTTAATTTTATCTGTTAATTCTTTTACTAGACTTTATTGATTTTTTTTTCAGCTAACCAAATGAAGTTTTTTTTTTTTTTTAAATGCCTTTCAAGTGATCTTAAAACCTCACACATATATTTCTAATAATGATTATAATTTTTATAAGAAGGGTTTTTAAAATACCAAACAAATACTCTTTAAACATAATATACAAATGCACTTCGAAATGTCAAACAAGAGATTCTAAAAACATCAAACTTTTCCACGAGCAAATGTCGGTATAATTGAATTTAAGTTTTTTTTTTTTTATGTAGAAAATCAATAAATGTTGTCAGTATTTGAAGAACCGTCCTTTCAGAAGATTGACAGAAGCTGGGACAAGTTTTTTCTTTAGCATAAATAAAAAAAAAAAAGGAATAATTAAATCAGAAAAAAATATGAAGCTTAGTTATAGAAATATGAATGTGCTGTCTAAAAATAGATAATTAAAATTATGTGAAGTTGCGATGCAAAGACAAGAATTAACAATATTTTTCCCACAATTATCTACAAAAAAAAAATATTATTTATTCACCCTCTTAAAAGAAAAATGTATTCCTGCTCTACCGACCACAAAATACACTGTGGATCTTCCCTTTTAACCTCCCAAATACACGTTCCAGAAACATAAATCTACTTTGTGATTGGTTCTGGTGGATGCATGAAGCGCCACAAACCAATCAGGTGCGAGGACGAGGGTGGCTTCGTGTCGGTGCCTACGTTACCTGGAGGCCTGAGTGCAGCCCTGCCTAGGCACCGTCACGCTCACACCATGAACACAACGGCTTTCCTGATTACTTAGCCGTCCTGCCTTCTCGCTCCGCACAGTTTTATGACCTCGATCTATCTGTGCGCCTCGAGGCCGCAGCCCCCAGCGACTACCTCTGTTCTCGAGAAGTATAAATGAATCTTTGGTTTCCCGTAGGAAGTAACAGCCTCCGCAAGGCTGTGAATACGAAAGATAAAATTCGTTAGACTGTTTCGATGCCAGTAGATTGGCAGCGAATTCTCCCATAATTCCGAACAGGTGGGTAATAACCGTATAAGATACAGCAAGAACACGTTGGAACCAAGTGTGAATTCTGAATACGTCCGCTTCTCTGCGTATCAAGGCCCGCTGCCTCAAGTCTCTGATAGCTTACATGCCGTAATCCTCGAGTCCCAGGCAAGAAGCTCTCAAGACTTCAATTTCAGAAATGACTAGTATAAAAAGTATATATTTTGTTTTATCCCTATTCTGTCTACGTGCGATTAGCTATTTTTTTTAACTCGATGGTACCATTCAAAATTTCAATTTAAAGAATGGTTCGTATAAAAGGCTAGCGAGAGGATTTATCACACTCTCTCTACTTCTATTGCAATGTTTAATAAAAAAAAACAGTCTGTTTGTAAAGCTTTTAAACACTATCAGTTTAGGAATGGTTTACCTGTCTGTAAATTTTCCTTGAGTCAGTGTGGCTTCCCAGATATCACTTGATGTGGTTTCCTCTTCTCCCTTTTTTCATTATAGCTGTGTTTACAAGAGCATCCATGTATAAACATTTTACCAGCAAAACACGAGAGCCTCTCAGGTCCTCTCTCACACTCCTTCATACTCAACAATATAATCTGTAGAAGGCTCTGGCGGTAACATTCCCATGACCTCAACGATTCACTCTCAATGATCCGCTAACATAACTCTACCATACCCTTCTACAGTAGTTTCCCAGAATACTCACCTAAAATAATCTACACTATCGCTCTTACTATACCCTTCTGAAATTCACTTCCACTAATTCTTACAATACCCTCTTACATTAAATATTTCTATTGCTCGTGTAAAATATACTCATCATCACACTCAAATTTCATTTTTTTAAGAGGGAGAAACCTCAGGAATTTGCAGACAATATTACCAGTCATGAACGATTTGCAGTAGCTATACAAATGTTCTTTCTAAAATAACTTTCACACTGTAGCAGCCAACTAAATTACCCAGACTATAGTAACTTCAGGAAATGCAGTAACCTGCCCAGACTGCAATAACCTGCCTAAATTACAATAACCTGTCCAAACTACAATAACCTGTCCAAACTACAATCAACTGAACAAATAAAATAATTTGCCTGAACTTCAATAACCAGAACAAACACAATAGTCTGGCCAAGGTGGAATTTTCAGCTGAAATACAATAACTTCAGTGATAACTCGACCTCACTTACACAGCTGCAATAACTAACATACAACGAAACTCTTACACCAGCGTGTGTACAATACCCTAGTGCCTAGTTACTAGCAAAACTACAGTAATCAAACGACTCAATATCCTTTCAGTGGAACAAAATAAAATCAGAGTAACATCAGTACTGCTATGTGATACTTGATTGTAGCACCATCACCACCACCACCAGTACCACCACCAGTACCACCACCACCAGTAGTACCACCACCACCAGTACCACCACCACCAGTAGTACCACCACCACCAGTACCACCACCATCTGGTACCACCTCTCCTGCCCAAGTGTAATGAGTTTGGAATGGTCTCAAAGAACTTTTTGGATCCCTTTGATCGAGCATCTTCCGAGGATGAGAAGTAGGAGGGGAAGCGAGAAAGACGAAGATCAGTAGGAAACACAGGAGAGTTGAAGAGGAGGAGGAGAAGGAGGAGTAGATGAAGAATAAGATATGGAAGACGAGGCGAGAGGAGTAGGAGCGAGTAGGAAGAAGTAACTCGAAAGGAAAGAAGCAGAGGTGGAGGAGGAGGAGGAAGAAGAAGATAAGGAGAAACTGGATAAGGGGAAGAAGAAAGAAGGAGGAAAGAGAAGGTGGAAGTTGCTCGAGAAGGTAAGGGTGAAGAAGGGAGAAAAGGATCCGTCGGAGGGGGTCGAGAAGGAAGACATGGAACAGGAGAAGGAGGAGGAGGAGGAGGAGGAAAACATGGAACAGGAGGAGGAGGAGGAGGAGGAAAAGTAGGAGAAAGAGTTGGAGGAGGAAGAGACTGGGTCAGAGAAGGACCAAGATGATATGTTGTATCCCACTATTGCACTGACCAAAGTTGATTTTATTCTGGCGGTCTCCCTCAGGAGGTTTGTCCAGTGGTGATAGTGAGCGCCAGTGAGACGGCCAGTCCTTCTGAAGACCTGTGGCAGAAGGAGCAGGAAGAGGAGATGGAGGAGAGGGAACAAGACGAGGAGGAAGAAAAACCAAGTAGAGGAGATGGAGGAGTAGGAACAAGACGAGAAGCAGGCGGAGGAAAGGGCTAGGTAGGACTTGGCCTTTGTAAGGATCTTCGTCAAGTTAAAGTTCAGTGTATGTGTGTGTGTGTGTTGTGTGTGTGTGTGTGTGTGTGTGTGTGTGTGTGTGTGTTGCTGCACCGGTAATAGCAGAGGTGGCTGAGGTAACGCGTCTGTGTGTAAGTTTGGTTGTGGATGGTGGCGACACGAGCTAATACAGCATTGTTATAATGCTAACTCAGCGTTGTTACAAAGCTAACTCAGCATTGTTACAAAGCTAACTCAACGGTGTTACAAAGCTAACACAACGTCGTTACAAAGCTAACACAACGTCGTTACAAAGCTAACACAACGGTGTTACAAAGCTAACACAACGTCGTTACAAAGCTAATAGCACAGAATGTTTTAGCCACTCATCAGTGTGCCTGTATGTGTTGGAGAGATGTTAGGGCTAATTCCCCCCCAGTGTTGCAAAGGGTGGACCGGTAAACCAGCGGAAGGCCTCGGTCAGATGACCAAAAGCTCCAGCTGCGGGTCATCACACGAAACACTTATCTTGTTTCCTGACCAACCTTACCTAACCAAACTCAGTGTTGCTACAGCAGTAATAGACTGGTTGATTAATTGTGTTTCAAGCCTATCGACTTCTCAAAGGGTTTTTAAGGCTGCATATATCTGCATATCTGTATATGTTATAGCCATTATTAACGTGTGTCCTAGACCGAATTATGCTGGAAAACATCTGGTGCCAATTTATTTAAGTAACTGCCCTTCCAGCACTTCTTGTGGTCTCTATACAGGGTATATACATACCAAGAGGTGCATATCTGTCAGTATACGTTTACCGAAAGTTTGCTTTAATCTCTGTTTTATCGACTGAAGTATTCTCACTTTCAGCCCTCATGACCTGACATATTAGCGTGCCTTAAACCCACTTAACTAACCATTCTCGCCTCTGTTATTCTTACAGTTCATTTAACCTCCTCTCCACATTCCTTCTCTGTCTCCCTCTCAAACTATTCTTCTCTCATTTACCCCTTTCTTCTCCCAAACTATTTTTTTTAATTTCCTGCTCTTCCTCTTCCGCTGCCGGTGGGATTGCTCCCTCTAACACAGCGGCCTCCATATGTGTGGTAAGCGAAGTGCAAACCACAGGAAATTGAAGTCCCTCTGCCTTTTTCCACAAATCTAGAGGATTGGTCCTCCGCATTTGGGATAAACGTTGAAGAGGATGAGAAGGCTCACGTGCAGGAGTGTGTGTGTGTATGTAGTATTTGTACTCACCTAGTTGTGGTTGCAGGGGTCGAATCACAGCTCCTGGCTGTGTGTGGGTGCGTGTGCGTGCGGGTGCGTATATGTGCTTACGTGCGTGCATGCCCGTCAAATCATGGCTGGTGATGAAGGTGAATTTCTGGAGAAAAACATCTGGGAAGCGAGTGATGGAAGAACTGTTTTCTTCTAATGGGTCACTTTGCCTTATTAAACAACAGCCGGTTTAAAAACAAGAAAAAGAAAACACCTTTTTTGCAAGACCTTTCAAGAAAAAATGAAATAACGATAAAACAACGTTGAGAGGAAGAGCTAAGGGAAAAAAACGCATTCTTAGAGGCGAGGCTTTACGTGGAAGATGCTCGTAGGAGCCGTAAATGTGACAAGGAACAAAGAAGAAAGAAATGCTGAGGGAAAAAATGAATAAGACAACCAAGAAACAAATCGTAGGATAACAGCTTACATAAATAAATAACAGGGACAACAAATACTGGAAATGAGTTGTATGTTGAGAGAGAGAATGTTAATTAATTATGGAAAAAAAAGGAATGATGATTATTGAAATGAGATTAAATATGCGTAGGAAGAATGATAACATGAGAGCAGAATGACTGATGACGTATGCTGTGCAGAATGTGAGAGATAATGTATGGAAGAAAATACAAGAACGACGACGAGGAAAATTATCAGTTCTAAAAGCAATGTCAAGCAGCATCAAGAAACAGGTTTTACCTTGCTAGGCACCACCAAAGCCTTGTAGACGAGGCTGACAGTGCTCTTTCTGCCTGCCAGTCTCCTAACATCTATCTGTCTGTCTTCCACCATCGCCCTTCTGATGCTGCTGAGACTGTCCTACCAGCTTCCTTCTTCTTCACTTATGCTCTCTTCTGACATTCCGGACAGTGAACTCGCTGACGCTGTACCCCTTCTTATGATCCGGCTCCTGACATCAATCACCTCTACGGGCTGCTTGCTGACACTCTCTTTCCTGGCTGACACCGTCTACACCGAGATTATTTATAATCAGAAACACCCAATTATTGCTATCATTTCATAGCCTCATCACCATTTAATAATAATAATAATAATAATAATAATAATAATAATAATAATAATAATAATAATAATAATAATATATTATTATTATTATTATTATTATTATTATTATTATTATTATTATTGTTGTTGTTGTTGGTGTTGGTGTTGTTTTTGTTGTTGTTTTTCATTTCTCTAATTTTAAATTTTTCGTGAAAGCATCAAGAAATGCTGTATATATCGAAAGATCATCTTTTTCATATTACCTCAAAATGCCTCTGAAAAAAAAAATTATACATGACTATTTTATGGGTTTATTTTGGCGATGCCCATGGAGGTTTAGTTGCCTCAGTCCCCTCCCCAATAAGTTCATCTCCTCACTGTGGCTGATCCTAGTGATCCAAAGTTCATCTCACTCTGGCTGATCCTAGTGGTCCAAAGTTCATCTCCTCACTGTGGCTGATCCTAGTGGTCCTCGGTAAGTACGTCTCTTCACTCTGGCTGATCTTAGTAGTTTTCTCTCGACACTAGCTCAAACAAGGCTGTAGAAATTTAAGCTGGAAAAATATATATCCTATTTTAAAGTAAAATGTGCAACTTCTGTCTGCTTGCTAAAACTAATAAAAAAAGTCTATTGTTTTTGTTTGTTGGTGCAATTTGCATTTTTAAAACACATTTGTTTCAATCCTTACTGAGTAAAAGTGTCAAAATTGTCTTAAGAAAGGTGTCTAAAGTGTCAGGAAAATGTCAAAGAAAGGTGTCAAAAGTGTCAAGAAAATGTCAAAAAAGTGTCAAGGGGGAAAAGCGTCAAAAAAAAAACATTATGAAGTGTCGAGAATATGTCAGTGAAAGTAGGCATCATGTTGATAACAACAAGGACAAGATACCGAAACACTCCCTACCATCAGCACTTGTGCTGGTGGATATTTTCAGTCCCGTTATTGACACAAGTGACACAAAATAAGTGTTATTCTCACATGCTCATTTCCAGTCTTCCTAACATCCACTCAATTCATTCCTCGTCTTCCTTCCCATTCTCCTTCTTTCTCCCTCCTTTCCACTCCACTCCCCGCTTTTGCTGTCGGCGGTCTCCTGGGATATATATGAAGAATATTCTCTTGTGTTTTCTTTCGTAGATTTTAGAAAGCCTTGTGTAGCGTAACATTGTATTATTATTTAGTTCCACTGGAAATGTCGTTCAACTCCAAGGAAAAATGGAATATACTCATTGTTACATTGTAGAGATGAAAGAGGATTTGGAGGTACGAACATTAATAATGTCTTACGATATAACTTATGATAAAACTGCCGAAAAACATTTATTTTTTTACGACAAAACCGAGAGAGTGAACGAACCTTTTCAACCGGACGGATTTCCACTGAACAATACCTTGAAAAACTGAGTTGGGTGCGTTCAGACCGGGCCAGAAACATAGAAACACAGACAGACAGGAAGACAGACAGGCTCAGACAGATACAGACAAAAACCCACATATACACAGAGCTGTCAGGAAGTAGAATAATCAGGAGAATAAAATAATGGAGGCAGGATCCACACATAGCTTCAAGAAGAGGTACAGTAAGGCTTTTGGAGCATGAAGAGAGTGGACATAGTGGCCCCGACTTAGGAAAGAGGCAGGGTCAGGAGCTGTGAATCGACCCCTTCTACCACAAATAGATGAGTGCATACACATACACACACATACGCAAACTACAAGAAAGGGGACTACGCGGGCATGAAGAACCTCCTGCACGGGGTTCAGTGAGACAGAGAACTGGCAGGGAAGTCAGTAAACGAGATGATGGAATATGTGACAACAATATGCAAGGAAGCTGAGGAGAGGTTTGTACCCAAGGGTAACAGGAATAATGAAAATGCCAGGATGAGCCCGTGGTTCACCCAAAGGTGCAGGGAGGCCAAAACCAAGTGTGCTAGGGAATGGAAGAAGTATAGAAGGCAAAGGACCCAGGAAAATAAGGAGAACAGTCGTAGAGCCAGGAATGAATATGCACAGGTAAGAATGGAGGCCCAACGACAGTACGAAAATGACATAGCAGAGAAAGCCAAATCTGATCCGAAGCTGTTGTACAGCCACATCAGGAGGAAAACAACAGTCAAGGACCAGGTGATCAGGCTAAGGAAGGAAGGAGGAGAGATCACAAGAAACGACCGCGAAGTGTTTGAGGAACTCAGCATGAGATTCAAAGATGTGTTCACCGAGGAGACAGAAGGGACTCCAGAAAGACAGAGAGGTACGGTACACCAGCAAGTGTTGGACACAATACATGCAACCGAGGAAGAAGTGAAGAGGCTGCTGAGTGAGCTAGATACCTCAAAGGCGATGGGGCCGGATCACATCTCTCCATGGGTCATGGGAGATTACCTGAGGTATGGAAGATTACCTGAGGTATGGAAGATTACCTGAGGTATGGAAGATTACCTGAGGTATGGAAGATTACCTGAGGTATGGAAGATTACCTGAGGTATGGAAGATTACCTGAGGTATGGAAGATTACCTGAGGTATGGAAGATTACCTGAGGTATGGAAGATTACCTGAGGTATGGAAGATTACCTGAGGTATGGAAGATTACCTGAGGTATGGAAGATTACCTGAGGTATGGAAGATTACCTGAGGTATGGAAGATTACCTGAGGTATGGAAGATTACCTGAGGTATGGAAATCCTGTGTCACAAACCTACTGGAGTTCTATGACAGGGTGACAGCAGTAAGACAAGAGATTAGTGTAAAAGCTGGAGGACCAGGCAGGGATAACAGGGAAGGCACTCCAATGGATCAGGGAATACTTGTCAGGAAGACAACAGCGAGTCATGGTACGTGGCGAGGTGTCAGAGTGGGCGCCTGTGACGAGTGGGGTTCCACAGGGGTCAGTCCTAGGACCGGTGCTGTTTCTGGTATTTGTGAACGACATAACGGAAGGAATAGACTCCGAAGTGTACCTGTTTGCAGATGATGTGAAGTTGATGAGAAGAATTCAATCGGACGAGGACCAGGCAGAACTACAAAGGGATCTGGACAGGCTGCAAGCCTGGTCCAGCAATTGGCTCCTGGAGTTCAACTCCACTAAGTGCAAAGTCATGAAGATTGGGGAAGAACAAAGAAGACCGCAGACGGAGTACAGTCTAGGGGGGCAGAGACTACAAACCTCACTCAAGGAAAAGGATCTTGGGGTGAGTATAAAACCAAGCATATCTCCTGAGGTGCACATCAACCAAAAAACTGTTGCAGCATACGGCCGCCTAGCAAATCTAAGAACAGCATTTCGACATCTTAATAAGGAATCGTTCAGAACCCTGTACACTGTGTACGTTAGGTCCATATTGGAGTATGCAGCACCAGTTTGGAACCCACACCTAGCCAAGCACATAAAGAAACTAGAGAAAGTGCAAAGGTTTGCAACAAGACTAGTCTCGGAGCTAAGGGGTATGTCCTACGAGGAGAGGTTAAGGAAAATCGACCTGACGACACTGGAGGACAGGAGAGATAGGGGGGATATGATAACGACTTATAAAATACTGAGAGGAATTGACAAGGTGGAGAGAGACAGAATGTTCCAGAGATGGAACACAGCAACAAGGGGTCACATTTGGAAGCTGAAGACTCAGATGAATCACAGGGATGTTAGGAAGTATTTCTTCAGTCACAGAGTAGTCAGGAAGTGGAATAGCTTGGGAATTGATGTAGTGGAGGCAGGATCCATTCATAGCTTCAAGAAGAGGTATGATAAAGCTCATGGCGCAGGGAGAGTGACCCAGTAGCGGCCAGTGAAGAGGCTGGGCCAGGAGCTATGACTCGACCCCTGAAACCACAACTAGGTGAGTATGCAAACACACACACACAGTGGAACAGTCTGGAGAGTGATGTAATTGAGGCAGGATCCATACATAGCTTTAAGGAGAGGTATGATAAAGCTCATGGAACAGGGAGAGAGTGGACCTAGTAGTGACCAGTGAAGAGGTGGGGCCAGGAGCTATGACTCGATCCTTGCAACCACAATTAGGTGAGATTTAGGTGAGTACACACACACACACACACACACACACGCCCCGATGGCATGGTGGCTAGCGCTCTTGCTTCACGCACGGAGGGCCCGGGTTCAATTCCCGGCGGGGCCGAAACATTTCGAAGTGTTTCGTTACACACACACACATACATACAACAGGCCTAGTGTCTAATAGACATGTGCCTAGGACAAAATGGTAACTAACTCACATCGCTTTCCCCTATCCTAAAAATATAAAACAAATGCACTCTTACCTTTCTGGAGAATCCTATTATACTGTGTTATTCGCCAGTATGCTTTGTACCGAGAAGATGAGTCACAAATACCATAGAGAGACGCCAACATCCTACTGTTTACGTTAAAAGAATGGTGTCCCAATCAGCCAATCTTCTCAGCTGATCCGGACGTTCTTATTGAGAATCAGGGAACCACAAAGGGATCTATTGAGAATCAAGAGAACCATAAAGGGATCTATTGTGGACCAGAGGCGCCACAAAGGCATCTATTGAGAATCAGAGGCACCACAAAGGCATCAAATGGATACGAGGGGCACAGTAGAGGCACCCTTGCACTGTAACCCACCAACCACTGCCAGAGCAAATTGTATGACTGCATTTTGTGTTCACCTTCGATACCCTTCCTCGGAATAATAATAATAATAATAATAATAATAATAATAATAATAATAATAATAATCTGTCGGTATTTTTATATATTTTTACCATTCGTAGAGAGGGAGAGAGAGAGAG
>WNWK01004703.1:127500-134349 GCA_009830355.1 Cherax destructor
AACACTGTGTTCTGGGGGGTCTGTGGGGTGGGGGATCACTTGGACCGACTGATTTCTTCCCTTCAAGTACCCTCCAATTCTTTGAAAATTTACTATCTCAGTCATGTCTTTCTCGTCTATTTCGTTGATGATGTTTTCAATCTCCTGTTTTTCTTCCTACCCTCTTTCATTATGTGTTCTCCCTTCACTCTCCTGAAGCCCATGAATTAACACTGACTTCTTCCTCTCCTTCTCCTGTTGCCTTTCCCTCTGTCTCTGGGTCCCGTTTGTACATAGCCATTGTCTCCCTTATTTTTTCCTGTAACTCTTCGTGGTATGGTCGTGCCTCTGCATGGGAACTGTCAAATTCTCTACCTTCTCCCCTCACTACTATCCCTGCTCCTAACAGCTCTCCGCCTACATTCCACGGCCTTGCTTGGTGGACTGATAGGGTTTTAACATAAGTCTTGTCTCCTTCCTTTCCATTGGACTCCTCATTTAATAGGGGTGTACCTGCTTCAGATGCCATGTCTCCTCTGGGCACTTGCCCTGCAAGTCGTTTCAGCATATTTAAATCACATATGCTGCCCCCATCCTCTTCTCCATTTTCACAGAAAGCTCATCTAATTTGCTCTCCCACTCTTGTTCCATCCTTTTACATTCCTCTTCCATCCATTCTTCCTTACTACGCCCCGATGGCATGGTGGCTAGCGCTCTTGCTTCATGCACGGAGGGCCCGGGTTCAATTCCCGGCAGGGCCGAAACATTTTGAAGTGTTTCGTTACACATACACACACACACACATACATACAACAGGCCTAGTGTCTAATCGACATGTGCCTAGGACAAAAAAAAAAAATGGTAACTAGGAGCATCTTCCTCTGATCCCCTGAGCCTTCGACTTACCCTCTGAGCCACCATTTTATTTTTAATGGGTTATGTTTTGTAGTGAGTGTGTGCAGGTTGTGTGTGTGTGTGTGTGTGTGTGTGTGTGTGTGTGTGTGTGTGTGTGTGTGTGTGTGTGTGTGCTTGTGAGTGTGTGCATGATTGTGTGTATGTGTGTATGTATATGTATGTGTGTGAGTGTGTTTGTTTTTATGCGTGTGTATGTGTGTGTGCGAGACAGGTAGGAAGAGAGTGGTTGAGAGAGAGAGGTGGAGAGAAAGACGGGTGTGTGTGTGTGTATGTACGCAAGCGCGCCTGTGCATGCGTGCGTGCACGCGTGCCGTGCGAGAACATTAACTCACGTCTAAGTATCACAACACTTCTTTAATAAAGTTAGAATATAAAAAAAAAGTGTTCACTGGTGAGTAAAATCCATTGATGCAATTGGAACTAGAATTGAAAGGAACAATGGCAATCCAAACGTCATATAGGGCCGTGAAAGCATTTACATAACCAATGCAATTAAAATAACATAAAGACAGTCAGACTGGAAACAGCGTCCAATTAAAGCAATTAAAGGAACAAATGCCCAATAGGGATCATGAGTGAGTTTGTTTATTGAGCAGAATGCTGACGATAGAAAATAAAAACAAAATGTTGGAAAATTCTGACTTCCATACGCTCAGTGTATGGTTCACTCAGCACTTATGTACTACGTATGCTCTCTCTCTCTCTCTCTCTCTCACTATATATATATATATATATATATATATATATATATATATATATATATATATATATATATATATAAATGAAATGTCGGAGCATCAAAGTATAATGAACACAATTTTTTGAGCGGGAGAAAAATGCTGAAGGTGTTGGAATATCGTTAAGAGTGAGCAAATGTCTTAAGGAATTGATGTGGATCATAAGATGCTTTAAGCGTAAGAACAAGAGAGTGAAGGAGCATAGCACTCGGCCTGCTGTCCTATGTTAAGGCTCTGTTATCGTTATCAGCCAGGCGGGCAGCCTATATTTAAATGATTGTTGTGGAAAGTGTCTGGGCAATTGTTATGTGAATGGCTAGTTAAGCTCGGCGCTGGGATGCTTTTAGTGCGTATCTGGTAATCTTATGTAGTTTGAAATTTCCAGTACAATATATATATATATATATATATATATATATATATATATATATATATATATATATATATATATATATATATATATATATATATATATTTATTTATTAACACATCGGCCGTTTACCACCAAGGCAGGGTGGCCCGAAAAAGAAAAACTTTCGTCATCATTCACTCCATCACTGTCTTGCCAGAGGCGTGCTTACACTACAGTTATAAAACTGCCACATTAACACCCCTCCTTCAGAGTGCAGACACTGTACTTCCCATCTCCAGGACTCAAGTCCGGCCTGCCGGTTTCCCTGAATCCCTTCATAAATGTTACTTTGCTCACACTCCAACAGCACGTCAAGTATTAAAAACCATTTGTCTCCATTCACTCCTATCAAATACACTCATGCATGCTTGCTGGAAGTCCAAGCTCCTCGTACACAAAACCTCCTTTACCCCCTCTCTCCAACTTTCCTAGGCCAACCCTTACCCCGCCTTCCCTCCACTACAGATTTATACACTCTCGAAGTCATTCTACTTTGTTCCATCCTCTCTTCATGTCCAAACCACCTCAACAACCCCTCCTCAGCCCTCTGGATAATAGTCTTGGTAATCCCGCACCTCCTCCTAATTTCCACACTACGAATTCGCTGCATTATATTTACACCTCACATTGATCTCAGACATGACATCTCCATTGCCTCCAGCCTTCTCCTTGTTGCACTATTCATCACCCATACTTCACACCCATACAAGAGTGTTGGTATAACTATACTCTCATACATTCCCCTCTTTGCTTCCACGGACAAAGTTCTTTGTCTCCACAGACTCCTAAGTGCACCACTTACCCTTTTGCCCTCATCAATTCTATGATTCACCTCATCCTTCATAGACCCATCTGCTGACACGTCCACTCCTAAATATCTGAATACATTCACCTCCTCCATACTCTCTCCCTCCAATCTGATATCCAATCTTTCATCACCTAATCTGTTTGTTATCCTCATCACCTTACTCTTTCCTATATTCACTTTCAATTTCCTTCTTTTACATACCCTACCAAATTCATCCACCAACCTCTGCAACTTCTCTTCAAAATCTCCCAAAAGCACAGTGTCATCAGCAAAAAGCAGCTGTGACAACTCCCACTTTGTGTTAGATTATTTATCTTTTAACCCCACACCTCTTGCTAAAACCCGCGCATTCACTTATCTTACAACCCCATCTTTAAATATATTGAACAACCACGGTGACATAACACATCCTTGTCTAAGGCCTACTTTTACTGGGAAATAATCTCCCTCTCTCCTACATACTCTAACCTGATCCTCACTATAATCGTATAAACTCTTAACTGCTTTCAGTAACCTACCTCCTATTCCATACACCTGCAACATCTGCCACATTGTCCCCCCTATTCACCCTGTCATACGCCTTTTCCAAATCCATAAATGCTACAAAAACCTCTTTACCCTTATCTAAATACTGTTCAGCTATATGTTTCACTGCAAACACTTGGTCTACACACCCCCTACCTTTCCTAAAACCTCCTTGTTCATCTGCTATCCTACTCTCCGTCTTGCTCTTAATTCTTTCAATAATAACTCTACCATACACTTTACCAGGTACACTCAACAGACTTATTCCCCTATAATATTTGCAATCTCTTTTGTCCCCTTTGCCTTTATACAAAGGAACTATGCATGCTCTCTGCCAATCCCTTGGTACCTTACCCTCTTCCATACATTTATTAAATAATAGCACCAACCACTCCAAAACCTGCTTTTAACATTTCTATCTATCTGTCTATCTATCTATCTATATATATATATATATATATATATATATATATATATATATATATATATATATATATATATATATATATATATAAAGATGTGTATGTTTGAGTGTGCACGGACAATCATTACCTTTTTTTTTGCACAAACATGACTTTAACCACACGTCGATCACAGTTAGCCAGATACAAGTCGATCACAAGCAGAAAGAACCAGTGTGTCGATAATAAAGCAGAATCCACCGTAGACCAGAAGCAGAAAAAAGACTGCGACCACCAGCAGTAGAAACAAACACAGCTTCGACCATGTTTCATTAAGAAATCCGGAAATCTATGAGCCACTGAGGTTCAATTTAGGTGGTCTCATTACCTTGCCATGGGTATTTTTTTCAGACTGTGCCGCTGAAAAGTGTGAAAATTGAGAGAGAGAGAGAGAGAGAGAGAAAGGGAGAGAATTTTCACACACACAGACATATATATATATATATATATATATATATATATATATATATATATTATATATATATATATATATATATATATATATATATATATATATAGTGTGTATTGTATTCATTATTAATACATCCGCTATTAACCACGAAACTAAATTGACTCAAAGTACAATAACACATTCTCCATCACTCCCTCCCCAACTGTATTTCCACAAGTGTTTGAACATTACGATACAACGACCTGGAGAGCACAACATCCTCTGTGTTTCCCACCACCAACACTTAACTTCAACTTTCCCAGCTGCCCTGAATCCCATCACAGATGCACACTCTAACAGCCGTGGCGTACCTGTAATATGCCTGTGACCGACTTCGGAGGTTAATCAACCTCACGGCCTGTCCTGAGGCCAGGCTTTCCTTACCACCAGATCAACCAGCTGTTGTTGTTAGCGGTGTGCCACTACCATGCGCTGTAGCTTTCCTTAACCTCCTTTCCAGGTGGGGGAACAACTAGTCTTGTGAAGGCCTGACAGTTCCTGCGTGATGGAAGGTTTGATCGAAATGATGTGAAGGGCAGCTCAAATTCTGGGGTTAAGAGACGTCTCCTTGAAGGAGTTTCATGATCAACCTTTAACGACCAAACAGAGAAATACTGGAGAGATTTGGATGTGCTTCAAGTTTGCTATATGTCAGCCTGTTCAGAGATCTGTTCACTCCAATCGTTATTCCAAATTATGAGCGGTTGTCTCAGTAGCGTGGGTAGTTGTCTCAGTAGCGTGGGTAGTTGTCTCAGTAGCGTGGGTAGTTGTCTCAGTAGCGTGGGTAGTTGTCTCAGTAGCGTGGGTAGTTGTCTCAGTAGCGTGGGTAGTTGTCTCAGTAGCGTGGTTAGTTGTCTCAGTAGCGTGGGTAGTTATCTCAGTAGCGTGGGTAGTTGTCTCAGTAGCGTAGTTAGTTGTCTCAGTAGCGTGGGTAGTTGTCTCAGTAGCGTGGGTAGTTGTCTCAGTAGCGTGGATAGTTGTCTCAGTAGCGTGGTTAGTTGTCTCAGTAGCGTGGGTAGTTGTCTCAGTAGCGTGGGTAGTTGTCTCAGTAGCGTGGGTAGTTGTCTCAGTAGCGTGGGTAGTTGTCTCAGTGGCGTGGGTAGTTGTCTCAGTAGCGTGGTTAGTTGTCTCAGTAGCGTGGGTAGTTGTCTCAGTAGCGTGGTTAGTTGTCTCAGTAGCGTGGGTAGTTGTCTCAGTAGCGTGGGTAGTTGTCTCAGTAGCGTGGGTAGTTGTCTCAGTAGCGTGGGTAGTTGTCTCAGTAGCGTGGGTAGTTGTCTCAGTAGCGTGGGTAGTTGTCTCAGTAGCGTGGGTAGTTGTCTCAGTAGCGTGGGTAGTTGTCTCAGTAGAGTGGTTAGTTGTCTCAGTAGCGTGGGTAGTTGTCTCAGTAGCGTGGGTAGTTGTCTCAGTAGCGTGGGTAGTTGTCTCAGTAGCGTGGTTAGTTGTCTCAGTAGCGTGGGTAGTTGTCTCAGTAGCGTGGGTAGTTGTCTCAGTAGCGTGGGTAGTTGTCTCAGTAGCGTGGGTAGTTGTCTCAGAAGCGTGGGTAGTTGTCTCAGTAGCGTGGTTAGTTGTCTCAGTAGCGTAGGTAGTTGTCTCAGTAGCGTGGTTAGTTGTCTCAGTAGCGAGGGTAGTTGTCTCAGTAGCGTGGGTAGTTGTCTCAGTAGCGTGGGTAGTTGTCTCAGTAGCGTGGGTAGTTGTCTCAGTAGCGTAGGTAGTTGTCTCAGTAGCGTGGGTAGTTGTCTCAGTAGCGTGGGTAGTTGTCTCAGTAGCGTGGGTAGTTGTCTCAGTAGCGTGGTTAGTTGTCTCAGTAGCGTGGTTAGTTGTCTCAGTAGCGTGGGTAGTTGTCTCAGTAGCGTGGGTAGTTGTCTCAGTAGCGTGGTTAGTTGTCTCAGTAGCGTGGGTAGTTGTCTCAGTAGCCTGGGTAGTTGTCTCAGTAGCGTGGTTAGTTGTCTCAGTAGCGTGGGTAGTTGTCTCAGTAGCGTGGATAGTTGTCTCAGTAGCGTGGTTAGTTGTCTCAGTAGCGTGGGTAGTTGTCTCAGTAGCGTGGTTAGTTGTCTCAGTAGCGTGGGTAGCTGTCTCAGTAGCGTGGTTAGTTGTCTCAGTAGCGTTGGTAGTTGTCTCAGTAGCGTGGGTAGTTGTCTCAGTAGCGTTGTTAGTTGTCTCAGTAGCGTGGGTAGTTATCTCAGTAGCGTGGGTAGTTGTCTCAGTAGCGTGGGTAGTTGTCTCAGTAGCGTGGGTAGTTGTCTCAGTAGCGTGGGTAGTTGTCTCAGTAGCGTGGGTAGTTGTCTCAGTAGCGTGGTTAGTTGTCTCAGTAGCGTGGGTAGTTGTCTCAGTAGCGTGGGTAGTTGTCTCAGTAGCGTGGTTAGTTGTCTCAGTAGCGTGGTTAGTTGTCTCAGTAGCGTTGGTAGTTGTCTCAGTAGCGTGGGTAGGTTGTCTCAGTAGCGTGGGTAGTTGTCCAGTAGCGTGGGTAGTTGTCTCAGTAGCGTGGTTAGTTGTCTCAGTAGCGTGGGTAGTTGTCTCAGTAGCGTGGTTAGTTGTCTCAGTAGCGTGGGTAGTTGTTCCAG